>CAUYUJ010020609.1:104883-153686 GCA_963575745.1 Prorocentrum cordatum | reverse complement strand
CAGGTAGCGGGTGAAATCCGGAGGTTGGGTCGGTAACCTCCGGAATTTACCGATTCGGACCTCCGGATTCCACCGAATTGGCCTCCCCCCTTCCCCCCAGGGGGGGAGGGGGGATCGGTAACCTTCGGAAGTTCCCGTTGCTTCTCCTGGAGCAGGGTTTTGAAGCCGTTCTCCCCTGTGGTTCTGGAGTTGTTTCTTCCCTTGGAGCCGTTTCCCTGGGGACGCGTTCCTCTCCATCCCCCTGGGGGGCGGGAGGTCGGGAACCTCCAGAGGTTACCGATTCGGGGGGGAGGAGGGGCGGGAGGGGAAATCGGTAACCTCCGGAGGTTACCGACTCGGGGGCGGGAAGGGCGGGGGAGGGCAAGTCGATTCTCTGTCGGGGGGCCCCGCTTGAGCGGGGAGGCGGGGCCCTTCCTTGTCGGGAGCGTTTCCACCACCGCTCCATTGGGGGGAAGAGAGGCCATCGCCAACCTCCGGAACATGAGGGCGATGAGGGAAAGTACCATAAGCAGGATGAGGGGGGAAAGGGGAAGGGTGAAGAACAGTACGGAGTGTGCACGTGGAGGGACTTTACATTCCACGTACGGAATTGAAACAGCGCAACTTCAATAGAACAGCGACGTCGAGGCGAAGCAGCATCCACCGTGCCCTGGGGCACGGAGTGGGCATATCCTCAGGCCATTTCCTTTTCCGTAGCCTCAATCCTCAATCCAGAGGAAGACTTATGAGGCTCGGAGCCCACTTTTCGACATTTCCTGGGGTTCCCGGCGCGTTCTCGGAGCTACCTGCGTGGTTTTGGGGAGAACCCTTTTTTCGACACACCTCACGAGGATCGTGGTCCACTGCTACTACTACTACTACTACTACTACTACGAATAATAGTAATAATAACAATAATAATACAAGTATTAGTAGTAATACTAATACTACTGTTATTATTACTACTACTACTACCACTACTACCACTACTACTACTACTACTACTACTACTATTACTACTACTACTACTACTACTACTACTACTACTACTACTACTACTACTAGTACTAGTACTAGTACTAGTACTACTACTACCACTACTACGACTACGAGGACTACTACTACTACTACTGTTGCTGCTGCTACTGCTGCTGTTGCTGCTGCTACTACCAATACTACTTTACTACTACTACTACTACCACCACCAACAATACTACTACTACTACTACCACCACCACTACTACTATTGCTATTACTATTGCACAACGACTATCACGACTACTACGAATTCTACTATTATTACTACTGCTACTACTACTACTACGGCGACTACGACTACGACTACGACTACGACTACGACTATTACTAGTATTACTAGGACGACGATTACTAATACTACTACGACTACTACTACGACAACGACTACTACTACGACGACTACTACTACTACTACTACTAAGACTACTACTACTACTACTACTACTACTACGACTACTACCACTACTACCACTACTACCACTACCACTACTACCATCATACTACTGCTGCCACTACTAGTACGACCACTACTACCATTACCACTACTAATACTTCTACTACTACTACTACTAGTAGTACTACTACTACTATTACTACTACTACTACTACCACTACGACTGCGACTACTACTACTACTACTCCTACTGCTGCTGCTGCTGCTGCTACTACGACTACCATTACTTCAACTGTAACCACCACTACTACTACTACTAATACTACTACTACTACTACTACTACTACTACGACTACTACTACTACTACTAATACTAATACGACGACTACTATTACTACTACTACTACTACTACGACGGCTACTACTACTACTACTACTACTACTACTACTACTATTACTACTACCACTACTATTGCGACTACTACTACTTTTACGACAAATACTACTACTACTACTTCTACTACTACTACTCCTCCTACTACTACCACTACTACTACTACTGCTACTACTACTACTACTATTACTACTACTACTACTACTACTACTGCTACTGCTACTACTACTACTATTACTACTACTACTACTACTACTACTACTACTATTTACTACTAGAACTAACACAACTACTACTACTACTACTACTACTAACGACTACTACTACTACTACTACATGCTACACGCTGCTGCTGCAGGCTGCTGCTACTACTACTACTACCTCTGCTACTACCACTAACGACTGCGACTGACTACTACTCTACTCCTACTACTTGCTGCTAGCTGCTACTACTACTACCACAACTACTACTACTACAACTACTACAACTATTACTACTGACTCTACTACTACTAAACAACAAGTACGACTACTTCCATTACTACTACTAATTACTGTCTTACCATTACTACTATCTACTACACTACTACTACGTGCTACTACTGCTACAACTCTACGAGAAATAGAACTAGAACTAATACTAATACTATCTACGAGAAGCTACTAGTCAACCACTACAACGCCAAGACTGCTACTACTGCTGCTAACTACTACTACGACCACGACTAACTACTACTACTACAACTACTACTACTATTACCACTACTACAGCTACTGGAACTGCTACTACTACTACTACTACTACTGCTACTAGCTGCTGCTAGCTGCTGCTACTACACTACTACTACTACTACTAACTACTACTATCTACTACTAACTAACTAACTACTGACTACTAACTACTACTACTACTACGACTACGACTACGACTACTACTACTTACTACTACTACTACTACTACTACTACTACTACTACTACTACTACTACTACTACGACTACTACTACGACTACTACTACGACTACGACTACTACTTCTGTTTCTACTCAGCCTCAGCCTCAGCCTCAGCCTGCCTCGGCGTGCCTCGGCCTGAACCTCAGCCTGCCTCGGCCTCAGCCTCAGCCTCAGCCTGCCTCAGCCTCACTGTTGGCCTCTCAGCCTCAGCCTGCCTCGGCCTCAGCCTCAGCCCCAGCCTGCCTCAGCCTCAGCCTGCATCAGCCTCAGCCTCAGCCTGCCTCGGCCGCAGCTTGCCTCAGCCTCAGCCACAGCCTCAGCCTGCCTCAGCTTCAGCATCAGCCTCAGCCCCAGCCTGCCTCGGCTTGCCTCGACCCAGCCTCAGCCTGCCTCGGCCTCAGCCTCAGTCTCAGCCTCAGGGAACCGCGGATGCAGGATTTCCGCGGAGGACCGCCGATTGCTCATGTTTGTGTCTATGTCGTTCCTCCTCTTCGAACCAAAAATACCTATCAACATCAACAGAAACACACTTGCGGAGGCGCGCCTGGATTTGTCGGATCAGCGCTGGGCCCCCTCCCAAAACTGTCGCGGCGCCGCTTCTGGCTCTTCGGGCCTGGGGCGGCGCAGGACCAAAGCCCCGAGAGAAAAAAACAGCGGGGCCCCCGAAACTGTATCTGTTTGCCCGTTTTGCAGCCGCGGGTGCACGCGTCACCCGTATCCACCCAAATCATGGGTTGCGCGGAGCTGCAATCGGGCACCGGGCACTGGTTGACCTCGCACGGTCTGCCGGCGAAACAGAATAATTGCATGGCTCGCACTCGCAAGCCACAGGAGCCCCCAAAAGAACACCATGACAACAGCACAATTCAGTGGAACGGCTGTGGAAAGTTCATAGAAGATACTGCAATAGCACAGCCGAGATTGCTGCGAATGGGGTGCGGGCCCAATACAAGCAGCAGGAGGAGCGTGATCATAGCAAAGGTGAGCGACAATGCACAAGTTCTCCCATGGAAGTTGGCACTGTTTCCTACGTACCCCCTTCACGGAGTGCAGAACCTCCAACGAACATCTTATATAACCCGAAGACAGCAATCTTTCAGCCAGATGTAAAAACAGGAGGACAACATGACAAACCCTGGGAGGAGACCAGGGAGGCCACATCGAACAGACCACTACGACATCCAGTATCCTTTTAACCTATACGGCAAGCGCTGGGGTGATAACAGGGCTCAGGGGGAACAGAGCCCTAACTCCATCGAGCTCGCGTCTGGCTTCAACAACAAGATGGCTCAATATATGTGAATACCGACTTCACAACCGATCCAACTAACGCTGTCACGGTTGATCACACCATCGATTCCATTATCGATATCAATATCGGTAACGCTATGGATATCATTATCGTTATCACAACGAATCTCCCTATCAACCCCCAATGTCCACATTGGCATGGATCATACGGTCGATACCAGTACGGGTCTCACTATCAGAACCACCATCGAACAAGATAACACCATCGATAGCATACTGTCGATATCACTATCGATCTCAATGTCGGCCTCGCTGTTGATATCAAGGTTGTTATCTTCATCGGTTACAAACGATCGTTGTCGGTGATACCATCGAATCCAGCATCGAGTTTAAAAACCGATAACACCATCGATCGAATTGACGACATCACTATCGAAATCAGTGTCGGTCCTATTTTCGGTCTCACAATCGATCTCGTTGTTAATCTGTCAGAAACGACTTCGATATCGATCTCACAACTGATTTCTCTATCGATATCACTGTCCATTTGAATTTCGATTATACTGCCGGTCTCATGACTGATTTTGTACTCGGCGCAACAGATCTGTTTGTCGAGCCCTCGAACATTTCTGACGCCACAAAGGGAATCATGGAATCCACCAAAAACCACCAAGAATCTCTTGGTGGATCCTGAAACCTACCAGGAACCCCAGCGGGAACCATCGAACCCTCCTGGGCCCCGTGACAGGTGCTGAACCCATCCCTCGATCCCTCCTTGAAGGCACCTGGGAAACCTCCCAAACCCTCCAAGATTCTCCGGGGGAGCCGTGAAACTCTCCAGGTGACCCCCAGGGGGACCATCGGACCATCCGAAAACCACTCGTAAGAAAGTGCCTAAAAATCTCTGGGGGATACCTTCGGACCCTGGATGAATTTCAAGGTGGGATCTTGAAGCCCCCAAACCCTCCCAGGAACCACCACGGGGAACCTACGTGAATGTCGACTGGTCCCCCGCGCCAGCGCCCTGGGATTCGCCCGAATCCATCTTCATAACATTCCTCTTCCTCCTCCTCCTCCCCATCCCCCTCCTCCTCCTCCTCCTCCTCCTCCTCCTCCTCCTCCTCATACTCTTCCTCGTCCCCCTCCTCATTGTCCTTTCCCTCCTAGTCCTCCTTGTCCTCCTGTTATTCCTCCTCGTCCTCCTCCCCCACGTCCTCCCCCATCCTCCTCCTCCTCCCTCCCCGTCCCCTCCTCCTCCTCCTCCTCGTATTCCTCGTAAGGAAATCGGTAACCCCCAGAGGTTACCGACCCTGTCCTCGGCCATCGCTCGGCTTTTCTCGTATCTTTTCAGGGGCCTGCCTCCTCTCTCGGGGAGGAAAGGGGGGGGGGGAATCGGTAACCTCCGGAGGTTACCGACCTTGTCCTCGGCCTTCGCTCGGTTTTTCTCGTCTATTTTCAGGGGCCTGCCTCCTCTCTCGGGGAGGAAGGGGGGAGGGGGGGGAAATCGGTAACCTCCGGAGGTTACCGATCTTGTCCTCGGCCCTCCTTCGGTTTTTCTCGTATATTTTCAAAGGCCTGCCTCCTCTCTCGGCGAGGAAGGGGGGGTGGGGGGGGAAATCGGTAACCTCCGGAGGTTACCGATCTTGTCCTCGGCTCTCGCGTGGTTTTTCTTGTATATGTTCAAGGGCCTGCCTCCTCTCTCGGGGAGGAAGGGGGTGGGGGGGGAAATCGGTAACCTCCGGAGGTTACCGACCTTGTCCTCGGCCCTCCCCTCCCTTGGTTTTCTTGTCTGTTTCCAAGGGTCTGCCCGCTCCTCGGGGAGGGGGAGGTAAGGGCCCCATTCTCGGTGCGCATGTCCTCGGCCCGCGGCCCCTTCTGGTTGCGCGGGCATGTTTCTTGCGCTGGTGGTGTCTGTTGGGGGAGGAGAATCGGTAACCCCCGGAGGTTACCGACTCACACTCCGAGGGGGAATCGGTAACCTCCGGAGGTTACCGACTCACTCTCCGAGGGGGAATCGGTAACTTCCGGAGGTTACCGACCCAACCTCCGGAGGTCCAGAACGGGGCCGTTTTGGACCCGGCGGGGGTGCCAGAACGCGTCAAAGGAGGTAAGGGGGGTGGCGAGAGGGCCCGAGAGACGTTCAAGAGGGTGCCAAGATGGCCCAGGAGCGCTCCAAGAGAGCCCAAGACCGCACAAGAGCGTTGAAACATTGGTCCAACATGGCTTGAAGACAGCCCAAGAAGGCTTCAAGACGGCCAAGATGCCCTCAATTGCGCCCAACGCATGGCTTCATGGACATCGAGGACTTACTACCAATTGACGTGCGTATGAAACTCGATGATATTCAGCCAAACTTCCGTGAGTGGGTATCTTCGAAGAATGAGGTGGAGAGGAGTTCTATCAAGGAGAAGCACATGCAGGCATACATGAAGATGGCAACCTATTTGAAGAGGACGGTGGAGAACGGATCCTTCAAGGGCAATCGGGCCAAGTGTATTCGCCATGACAAGGTGTGTTCGGCATCTTGTTGGGAGGCCAGCTCTATGTTAACGGCTGCGCTGAAGATTGAGTCTGCCGGGTCAATTTGTGTGTTGCATGGAGCGACGCAGGTGAGCACACGGGGTATGCTCACCCATCGATGCGCACCATGTTGGTCTGGGCGGCGCTCGTGCTGAACACGCAGCCAGACGTGATCTCCCACGAGTGTGTCAGAGCATTCCCCATTTGGGTGCTAGAGTCTTTCTTTGGCCGCGACTACATCATGCACACGTTCGAGAACATGAGCCCTGTGACATGGGGCCTGCCGAGTACCCGGGAGAGGCGTTACACCTTCTTCTCCAGGAAGGCTTCCGTACGTTTCTTGGGATCTTCTCAGGAGTTCGAGGTGATGTTCGCGAAGGAGTGTGTGCTTCCAGGGTCTGTATATTTCAAGGACACCGACGAGAACGTCAGGAACGAGTTCCTGGAGCTTGGCATCAGGCGCAAGCTGAACCCGTCTTGCATGAGCGACAAGATGGACTGGAAGGAGCTCTACCCACCAGGGGCTGTCACGCGCCTCGAAGCTGCAGTGAAAACGAATAGGTGCGACCTCAACGCCAGCGAAGACATCGTCGTCGACGTGGACAGGATTTGCGTCTCGGGTCATCACTTCCCATCCTTGGTGACGCATGGCATTTGGTATTCTACGAAGCATCGCAGGCACATGACCCCCAGGGGGACCTTGTGTGTAGCGAGAATCCCTGCAGTGCCTGCCGCCATGGATGTCTTGGATCTCCCATGGAAGAAAGCCCTGGACGTACTATCGCCAACTGAGGTGAGGAGCCTTGGTGGCAATACCATGCACATGGTGTCCGCAACGCAGCTGCTGGCGTACGTGATCGCGAACGCGCTGAAGCTCGATCACGCGAACACGCCAGCCAACTTTGACGACTGCGTGCCCACCGATGTCGAGACCGTCATCGAGATCGAGGACGACAGCCAGGTCGCAGACATCGGAGTTGCGAGCATGGAATTCGAGGGCACGGGCAGCCGCGCCGACCACGACTCGACTGCGCCCTCCTCTTCGAAGAGGCGCAAGCCGGGCCGCCCGTCGTGACGATGTTCCTAGGAACGGGCTGTGCGACAATCGCTTTGTACACCAGCTTGCCCTCGTCAAAATCAGTGTAGTTTACGTCTCCGAGAAGGAGTCCGAGCGCAGTGGCGTTGGCATGACCAACGTCTCATGAGATGGTACCCTGCAGTTGCGGATGAGAGCACGGGGTTGGATGAAGGATGGAGGATGCACACGGCCTCAGGGGGAAGAGAGCGAGCCCCCTCCCCCATGTCGCAGATAGTTTGAAGGATTTGGTCTCACTTGGCGGGCCTTATAAGGCCGCACCTCCCCTGGGTTTCAAGATCCCCACTTCGGCCGATCTGTTGAAAGCGCTGTAAGACCGTTCGGCCATGCTCACACGTGCAACTGGCAACGTTGTGTCCTACGCATCTTGAGAAATAAATGCAGACTGGCATATGCACACTCAAAGCCATATTGCAATATATAGGTCAGCCATAACATGCAAGACAACAATACATAGGAAAGGACCTGGGACGGAAACGTGTTCTGGAACATCGCGACGGCCAAGAGAGGCCTCACATTTTGACAAATCCTAGATTCTAGAGCTGTTGACTCGACTACTTGGACCGTTGAGGCAACAATACGGGGGGGCAGAAAGTTAGTTGCACAATCGTTGTTGCGCCATTGGCTTACTGGTTCACAGACTGGTTCTCATGTTATCCTTCCCCTCCTTCTCCTCCTTCCTCTTCTCGTCCTCCTCTTTCCCCTGCCCCTCCTCCCCTCTTCCGCCTCCTCCTCCTCCTCTTCCTCCCCCTCCTCCTCCTCCTCCCTCTCTCCGTCCTCATCCAACCCCCGACGCAAAAGATGTGTTTGCGGTGCCGTGTCTTGATGTTGTGATGAGACGCTGCCGTGTTACGGCTACGCGTCGTGCTTTTGGTGCGATGTCATGCCGTGCGAATTCAACAGGCATCGTTCTTCCCTCTGAGCAGAAATCGTTGAACCAGCTCTTGCGTTGTGCGCGTGTGATCTCAAGTAGATTTGTTTGAGATTAAGCAGGCCCGCATCACTTGATATTGCAATCCTTTGGTCGGGGGGGCCATGGCGCCCAAGCCCAAGGGCAAGCCTCGGAAGTCAGCAGTTGCGAAGAGGCAGCCGGATCGGCAGCAGTCGCAGCAGTCGCTCCTGTTTCAGCACCTTGAGCGGAAAGGCAGGGGCAAGGCGGCCAGGCGGACAGAGCCGCCAGAGCCGACCAGGTCTGACGCTGAGGAGAATGCCGCGGCTGAGGAGCAGGCCAGGGCTGCGGAGCTTGCCGCGGCAGAGTAGGCGGCGGGCGCGGATGAGGGGCAGGCCGCGACTGAGGGGTCGGCCGAGGATCAGAGGGTCGCCGAGGCAGGGCTGGTGGGTGAAGTCGCCGCAGCCGCCCTCGCCAATGCTTCCGCCCCTACGTCGAGGTTGGAGTCGCAGCAGCCGCAGCCAGCTGCGTTGCCAGTGTCGCCAGCGTCAGCTGGTGTTGCCTCCGAGTCCGACGCCGAGGCCGAGGCGGTGACGGTGACCGAGGCGGCCGAGGTGTCTGCTGCGGCCGGCGCGGCGGCCGCCGCCGCGGACGGCGAGGGCCGCGGGACTGCCGATGTTGAGCAACTCGACAAGGTGGCCGAATGGCGAATGCGTTCTCAGGAGCTCCTCAGCCCCCCAAAGACAAATCTTACCCTTGTGTCCGAGATATGAAACAGTTCAGAAGGATGTGACACTTCAAGTGCCACATCCTTGCCAGAGCTGCTAGTGCAATAACCAAACAAGTGTCACACTTGTTTGGTTATTGCACTAGCAGCTCTGGCAAGCCAGGTGCCGCGTGCCGGGGGCGAGCTACCGCTGGATGATGCGCGCCACCAGCAGGGGGATCCGAGGTCCATATAAAACTTCTCCGATGGTCCAGTTCGTATTTGTGTTTGTGAAAGACGCCGTTCGTGCAAGGTTGTGTCCGTGAGTTTTTCCTATATGATGTCCAGGGATTGCAACGCATGAAACGTGTGATGTTGAGGGGTTCGGGGCGTTGTTCCGCTTGTATAATGCGGGCGTTGCGGGCCTCGGATCGGCCCCGAATCACCAAGCAAGGGGGTGTGGAGATAGGTTGAGACAGATATCAGTAGGAGTCTTGATTTACCTCTTCTCCCCCCGCTTCTTTTCCAATCCCTTTGTGAGTCGCGAGGACATTCCGACTCCGACCGGCGAGGACTCGCCGCCGCTAGAGGAGCCTCGAGAGCCACAGCCACAAGAGGAGGCTCTGGAGGCGGCAGTGGCGGCGGCAGTGGCGGCAGCGCTAGAGGAGGCGGCAGAGGGTGAGCAGAAGCCGGGGGAGGCAGCAGAGGCTGAGATGGAGGCGGACGACCAGGATGGCGCCGACGCTGCGGCTGCAGCATCGGCTGAGTCAGTCAAGAAGGAGGCTCTTGGAGCAATGGGCGCATTGTTAGAGGACTTGGACCTCGATGATGTCGCAGTCGGCGCTGGAGGCTTCAATGATGGTAACGGTGTCAGTGCCAGCCCCGCCGCGATTGGACGCGCTGGCACTGAAGGCAAGGCGGATCCCTCGGCGTCGCCACCTCCGCCGCCAGCGCCGCACGAGGAACCTCGCAGAGATGATAAGGTGGCGAAGCGCAAGGGGAATCGCAGGCCTTGCCCAGTGTGCAATGAGGTATACGACAAGATGCCAGCAAACTCGCCGTACTGTCATGGCCACAAGGAGATAGTGGAATTCGCATGGCAGCAAGCATGCAACCAATCTTCAGAAGAAGAGCGCACAAAGGCTAATAATTATTTCATACACTGCCGGGACAAGGGCCCCGTCAAGTTCACGCAGCTGATCCTTGATGTTGAGAAGCAAGCTGGGGAGAGGCGTGGGCGAGGCATCAAGCGTAAGTGGTTGGATTGGTCCCAGTGCGCTGAGACGACGGCCGTGAAGAAAGAGGTAGAGGACAACAGCAAGCTGAAGTGGTACGACTACGTCGACTGGACTTACTACCACACGGTCAAGCGGATGAAGCCCAGATGTGCGTCTGACCAAGAATGGCAAGAAGCAGTTGAAACAACTAGGGGGACAGAGTGGCAGAGGGGCACTGGCGAGGCCGTTGAGATTCTGGTGAAGAAGGGCGATTACGTTTCCTACAAGCAGGCTTTGTCTCACACCCAACAGTGGGCGACAGGGGACAAGCAGAAGAAGAATCCAACGGAGGCCGACTACAAGAAAACCATGGAGAAGATCAAGACGGGCCACGTCTCCTTCACTGACTCGGTCTTCAAGGGGTTATCGGGCAGTACCGCTTCGGCAAGCAGTGCGCCTCACGGTGATCATCGCGTCGGAGGTGGCGGATTCGTTGAACTTGGCCCTGACGACGGGGAACCTTCAAAAAAAAGGAAGTCGAAACATGAGCCAGTGCCGCTGGCAGCTGAACCTGAACCGTCAGGAGGGAAGAAGAAGGGTGTGATCCTGGGATCGCAGCAGTTGAAGGCACAGGGTTCGCTGAAGAATTCTCTCGACGCCGAACTGGCTCACTGGAACGGCAGCGGTGCGAACCCCGCCGTTCCCAATCTGGTTGAAGAGGGGATCAAGGAATCCAAGGATAAGATCGCTGACACGACAGTTCACGGAGAAGTATGCGAGGGCCACTTGTTCAGTCGGACAGTCCGCCTCGACACGTTGAAGGCCATCCATGATTCCCACCTGCCGGAGAAGATCAGCACATTCACTAACAGACACAAGGCGCAGCTCCCCGTCCGTGTGAATAAGTTGGAAGGTGTGGCATCAATCAAAGAGAAGATAGCAGGCATCATGGAAACTGAGGCCAAGGAAGAGTTGAAGGCTGCAGAGTCGGGAATCCAGCAACTGATCAACTACATCTCGCAGGTCCGCTCGGCCGTGAGTGTTGGCATCAAAGACCTTGGCACAGCTGTGACTCAGTACCGCAAGCGGATTGACGGAGAACGCAAAAGTGCAGAGGAGAAGAAACAGAGGGTGGCGAGGGAAGAAGGCTGCAAAGGAGGCAGCGAAACGACCGGCACCAGCGCTCGACAGGACGCCCAAGGCATCTTCGACATCAGCTGGGAACCAGTCGCTCAGAAGGTTGTGAAGTTCAGCGACATGACAGACTTCGCGGCCACAGCGGAATTCGAGAATCTCCAAGACCCATACATCATCACCAACGCTGACAAGATCAAAGCGTTTGTCGACCAGGCTGGAAACATCAAGGCTGGGATGGCATCGTTCACTGCAACCTTCGCGGACTCAGCGCAGGCAACGATTACTGGCCGGGCGTCCTGCCCATTGAATGCTTCATCTGGGACGGTGTCCAGCTTGAAGTCGATGATGCGACAGTGCGCCCCGCGTGCGCCAGAGACCCTGGTGGTCGAGGACAAGATGCCGCCTTTGGGCATGAGCTTCAGCGGAGCGCTGGGCAATCATGGGAGCGCCTACTTCGAGCTCCTTGGACTTGGTTCGATTCGTTACGGCATCAGCGGCACCAGGGACCTTGTGATTTTCAAGTACGACTCGTTGGCCCATGCCTTTCAAGATGAGGGTCCATTCAACGTGTTGAAGCAGCTTTGCCAGGTTCTCTGACTAGTCAAACTTGCTTCGCGATTCCCATTCCACGTATAACCAACACAACCTAACAACTTTTAATGGGGGGTAGCTTGAGATACAGGGTCAGAGGATGGAAGAATGAGGTGGAGGATGTTGTCAAGGTAAAATGAGGCAACGCAAAGGCCCTTAGAGGCCCAGCTACAAACGTGTTCCCGTCCTCTGCATCGTCATTCGTTGTGTTGCATTGCGTTGCTTGAGCTTAGGTTAGCTTCGGGACCCTCGTAGGTGACAGCTGAGAAAGCGCCGCCCATAATGCAGATGGGTACATTCGTGCAAGCCCCTCCTGGTTCTTTGTTGGTGGTGCCACCTGCGTGTATCATCCTGGAGCAAGGCTTCAAGAAGCAACAGACAATCGGACTGCGTGTGAGTTTCATGGATGTCACCAAGAAGAACGAGTACAGTGGTTTCATCAATTGCATTGCGCAGTACGATGATAAGTTCTCCCAGCTTCCAGCGATGCACAAGGTAGTGCAAGCCTTCGTGGGGCTCGCGAACCTCCCGAAGCAGAGCGGTCCTGCGGGAAGCCGCGATGGCACGATGGCCGCACCTGTGCAGTCAGATGATCAGAGGTGAATTCTCGTGATGCGTGGCCGTGGGTTTCTGCGCTCGTGCGAGTGCGCAGTTTACCAAGATATGTGATCGGGCCGCCTGCCCGCCTGCCGAGTCACAAAAATGAGATCGTGCGACGTGCGATCCCAGAGTCTCTAAGATTCTTGACAGACCCCAGGATCAAGGAATGAGGCTTGTGGTGGTTTTGGAATTGAAAGCTCGCCACGCCTTCTTTCTTCCTCCTCCTCCTCCTCCTCCTCACTCCGCCGCCTCCTCCTCCTCCTCCTCCTCCGCTTCCTCCTCCTCCTCCTCCTGCCCCCCCCCCCCTCGTCCCCTCCCCCCGCCGCCGAGAAATCTACGAGCCTAGATTGGCTCACGTTTTCTGTCTTCGTTATGTCCTCACCCGGGCTCTTTCTGGCGTTGTGTTTTTCGCGAAGGAGGAATCGATCAACTATGAATTATTCACTGCGTGGAGCTCCCCATATGTGCATCTACTCGCATGGACCTGTCCGCCGTGAATGTCTAGGCGCAAGAGCTTTCGAATACTAACGGGCTTCAGTTGTGACGGTCTGGACATCAATCTAACTGCGAATGAATTGGAGTGTGAATGAGCCTCAGTAGTACGAGCGCGTCTCTGTGCATGAGCCTGGGGCCTCCTGGGGCCTCCTGAAACCTACTGGGGCTTCCTGGGGTCTCCAGGAGCCTCTTGGGACCTCCTGGGACCTCCTAGGAAGGTTTCGTGCCCCAGGGGAGGCGCAATCTATAGCAACAGACGTACATAAAACATTGCGGATTAGAGCCACAGGAGAAGGGCAATCTATAGGAACACGCGTAAAACACCAAGGACTCGTGCCCCAGGAGAGGCCCAATACATAGGAACATGAGTAAAACATTTAGGATTGTGTACACAGGAGAAGGACCATCTATAGAAACATACGTAGAACATCAAAGAATCGTGCTCCAGGTGAGGCCCAATCGATAGGAGCATACGTAAAACACATGGGATTGGAGCCACTCCTGTTGCCTTCTGAGGCCTCCTGCTCCTGGGGCCTCTCGGGGCCTCCTGTTGCCTTCCGAGGCCTCCTGGCGCTTCCTGTTGTCTCCTGGGGTCTCCTGTGGTTTCCTGAAGCCTTCTGGAGCTTCCTGGGGCCTCCTGGAGCCTCTTGGGACATCCTGTGGCCTCTTGAGTCTTTCTGTGGCCTCCTGATGCCTCCTGGGACCTCATGTGGTCTCCTGGAGCCTCCTGGAGCCTGTTGGAGCCTCCTGTGGCATCCTGAGAAGAATCTGCGCCCACGAGCCTGGCCACCAAAACTAGCAAACCGATCGAGACATCCTCAAAATCTGGCCCACCTGGGGGGTGAAAATGAGCGCCTCGCTCGAGACATCCTCCAAATCTGCTCCGAAAGCGAAGGATGTTGGGCACAGAAACAGGCAAACCGCCTGAGACATCCCCACAAAATGGCCGCGAACGAGCCCGTGCAACCACCCCTGGCGGCTCCCCTTAGGGGTGCTGAAATGAGCGCCTCGCTCGAGACATCCTCCAAATCTGCTCCGAAAGCGAAGGATGTTGGGCACAGAAACAGGCAAACCGCCTGAGACATCCCCACAAAATGGCCGCGAACGAGCCCGTGCAACCACCCCTGGCGGCTCCCCTTAGGGGTGCTGAAATGAGCGCCTCGCTCGAGACATCCTCCAAATCTGCTCCGAAAGCGAAGGATGTTGGGCACAGAAACAGGCAAACCGCCTGAGACATCCCCACAAAATGGCCGCGAACGAGCCCGTGCAACCACCCCTGGCGGCTCCCCTTAGGGGTGCTGAAATGAGCGCCTCGCTCGAGACATCCTCCAAATCTGCTCCGAAAGCGAAGGATGTTGGGCACAGAAACAGGCAAACCGCCTGAGACATCCCCACAAAATGGCCGCGAACGAGCCCGTGCAACCACCCCTGGCGGCTCCCCTTAGGGGTGCTGAAATGAGCGCCTCGCTCGAGACATCCTCCAAATCTGCTCCGAAAGCGAAGGATGTTGGGCACAGAAACAGGCAAACCGCCTGAGACATCCCCACAAAATGGCCGCGAACGAGCCCGTGCAACCACCCCTGGCGGCTCCCCTTAGGGGTGCTGAGTATGAGTAAGTCTGTGTATGAGTAAGTCTGTGTATGTGTACGTCTGGGTATGACTAATACTGTGTATGAGTAAGTCTGTGTATGAGTAAGTCTGTATATGAGTATGTCTGAGTGTGAGTAAGTCTGAGTATGAGTAGGTCTGAGTATGTGTAAGTCTGAGTATGAGTAAGTCTGTGTATGAGCAAGTCTGAGTATGTCCGACAAGAGGGGAGGAGAAAAGAGGAGGAGGAAGGAGGAGGAGGAGGAGTAGGAGGCGTCCAAGTAATAACAAGAACCCCATCTTAGGATATGGGGAAAAACTTGATCCAGGGAAGGGCGTCAACACCGTCGAGTCGTCTTGTCGTCTTCGTCGCCGTCGCCGCCGCCGCCTTTCCCTCGGTGGCCGCCAGAGTCGCCTTTCCAACTTCCAACGACAGCCGCCTTTCAACGGCAGCCGCCGTTCCGACGGCAGCCGCCTTTCCAACGGAAGCATTCCCAGCCACATACATATAATGGCTGTTCGCCTTGGCCGCCAGCGTTTCGGGGTAATCGGCTACGCGGCTGGTGTAAGCAATGCAGTACAAGCTATGTGCGGCTAGCTGTGTGGTGTAAGCCATGTATGCTGTCTTGCCTGTCGGGGCTTCGCGTCTACGTGGTGTAAGCCATGTGATGTAAACGAAACAGAGACAACATGGAACATTTCAACCAATATGAACTTATCCAGGCGCGCAACGCGTGTAGAAACATCCGGAGGCCTTCAGAGGCTTTCGCGCTGCGCTCAGATGCACGCGCGTTCTGCTCTTCCTCTAAACTACAGTGGCAGGCTTCCAAGGGAAACTACCTATCCGGCGCCCCAGCAAGCATGAACACTTCCATTGCGGGGGGGCGACCGGGCGGGCCCGGGGCCCATCCACTTCGGACCACGACCCGCAAATCATTCCCGTGCCTACCGCGCTTCTTCGCCCGGGGCCCTCTCCCCCGACCCCCGCGGCCCGCCCCCCTGGCGCCATGGGCAGCGACCTGCCGCAGCGCGTCGAGGCTTTCTATTGCAGTGCGCTCGCCCGCGCCGCCCTCGGCCAGCAGCCCCGCCACTCCCGCGTCCTCCTGGAGCTGGCCCACCCAGACGCGGCCTGGGTCCTCGCCCTCCTCCTCCCTGCGCTCGCGGGGGCCCTGGCCCCGCCACCGCGCGCCCGCCACATCCGCAGGCTCCCGCCACCCTGCAGGCCGCTCGACGGGCAAGACGACCACGTCGTCGCCCGGGACCACGTTCGCCAGGTTACCGCCGGGAACCACGTAACCGGCGGTAAACCGTCAACCAGGTTACCGCCGGGCACCTCGTAGAGATCTTTTCTTGCACAGCGCTCCTCGGGACACATGAAGGAAGCTTCTGAAGCGAGAGCCAGAAAATTTGAAAAATCACGATTTTTCGGTTTTCATCAAATCAGTTCCTCCAAGTGTGATAGTAACACTGCACCTACGGATCTGAGAATTCGACTGACAGACGCGGCATAACCCACTCTCCTCCCTCTCTCGCTGCCTGCTCACCGAAAAAGCTTATCAGATTACGCCGGCAAACGCATTTTGTTATGTTGATACAAAGTCGGTTCCTCCAAGTGTTTTGATAGTAATACTGCACCTAGAGCCATACAAATTTAACCAGCAAGTGCGCCATAGCAAACTACAGGGAATGAAATCTCATTTCTGAAAACGAACTTCAAAATTTTGCACACAGTGAAAAAACCGACCACAGGTTACCACATTGTCTCTTTTAGTCGGGCTGGCCAACTAGCTCCACCCTGCGCCCGAATTCCTCTTAGCTCTTAGTTCCGGTGTGTGTTCTCTTTGCTCTCCGGGTTTTGGACGCTACCAAGTTTCCGCACCTGTAGTGGATTGTGCCGCGTCTGCCAGTAAAATAACTCGTAGAGCTTCCCCTAGCAAGTTGTTGCTGGAAGCATAAGAGTAATTCCGGGGCGCTGGACAGCTAGTTGGCAAGAAAAATCTCGACGGACTTTTTGGTGACTTTTGGTCGATTGAAAATTTTGTTCTCGAAATTCCACAATTCGTTTGAGCTCTAGTATTTTTTCCCGTGATATTCGATCTTATTCCCGCTCGCCATCTTGATCTCAGCTCGATCGGGTACCTTGTACTGTCAAAAAGCACCCCGGCGGGATCGGCCGTTTTGAGTCATCTTGATACGCGCTGTCGGTATATTGGAGTTAATTCGAGATAGAGGACAGCTACAGAGCTGGTAAGCACACCTTGTCGATTCAGAATGATCAGGCGCGTTTGTCTGTTCCATGCAGAGGTCTGAACTCGGTCTGCTAGCCGAGCTAGGTCCGCAAACCTATTCGTATTATTCGAGTCATCTTGACAGGCGCTCTTGGTTTTCTGTACTTAACTCGAGCTATATGACAGCTACATAGCTGATACTTACAGAAACCGATTCAGAATCATCAGTCGCGTTTGTCTGCTGAATCCAGAGCTCTGAACTCGGTCTGCTTCCTGATCTAGAATCGCGAAACTATTGTATTGTTCGGGTCATCTTGAGAGGCGCTGTCGGTTTTCTGTATTTAACTCGGGCTGTAGGGGGGCTACAGTGCTGGTAGTCACAGGAATCGATTTGGAGACATCAGGCGCGTCCGCCTGTCGAATCCAGAGCTCGGAACTCGGTCTGCTGCCCGAACTAGGTCCGCGAAACTATTCGTATTCTTCGAGTCATCCTGAGAGGTGCTGTCGGTTTTCTGCACTTGACTCGGGCTGTAGGAGGGCTGCAGGGCTGGTAATCACAGGAATCGATTCGGAGACATCAGACGCGTCCGCCTGTCGCATTCAGAGGTCTGAACTCGGTCTGATACTCGAGCTAGGTTTGCTAAACTATTCGTATTGTTCGAGTCATCTTGAGAGGTGCTTTCGATTTACGCACGTAACTCGGGCTGTAGGAGAGCTACAGAGCTCGTGCAGAAGACAATCCAGAAGCATCGGGGGCGTTCGGCTGTTGCATCGAGAGGTCTGAAATCGCTTGGGCTGAAAAACTATTCGTTCTCAACAATTTTTTCCGACATTATATATTGTCAGGAAGCTCTACGAGTCCCCCGGCGGTAAGAAAGGTTGACGGTTTACCGCCGGCGCCCAGTTTTCAGGTCCGTAGCTGCAGTATTACTATCAAAACACTTGGGGAACCGTCTTTGGATGAAAACATACAAAATGCGATTTTTCGAGTTCTTTGGCTCTTGCTCTAGACTCTTCCTGCATGTGGTCCGAGGGGCGCCGTCGAGAAAAGAGCTCTACGAGGGCCCCGGCGGTAACCTGGTTGACGGTTTACCGCCGGTTCCCAGTTCCGGGGCGCTGGAGAGCTAGTTGGCAAGAAAAATCTCGACGGACTTTTTGCTGACTTTTGGTCGGTTGAACATTTTTTTCGAAATTACTAAATTCGTTTGAGCTCTAATATTTTTCCTCATGGTATTCGATCTCATTCCCGCTCGCCGTCTTGATCTCAGCTCGATCCGGTGCCTTTCATTGTCAAACAGCAGGAAAGCGGGATCGGCCGTTTCGAGTCATCTCGACATGCGTTGTCGGTTTTTTGTACTTAACTCGAGCTATAGGACAGCTACAGAGCTGATGCTCACAGAAACCGATTCAGAATGATGAGGCGCGTTTGTCTGTTGAATCCAAAGGTCTGAACTCGGTCTGCTGCCCGAGCTAGGTCCGCGAACCTATGCGTACTGTTCGAGTCATCTTGATAGGTGCTGTCGGTTTTCTGCACTTAACTCGGGCTGTAGGGCGGCTACAGGGCTGGTAATCACAAAAACCGATTCAGAGACATGAGGCGTGTCTGCCTGGCATTCAGAGGTCTGAACTCGGTCTGCTACTCGAGCTAGGTTCGCGAAACTATTCGTATTGTTCGAGTCATCTTGAGAGGTGCTGCCGATTATCGCACGTAACTTGGACTCTAGGAGAGCTACATAGCAGATAGTCACAGAAACTGATTCGATATCATCGTGCGGGTTCGTCTGTTGCATCCAGAGGTCTCAACTGGGTTTGCTACTCGGGCTGGGTCCGCAAAACTATTGGTATTCTTCAAGTCACCTTGGCAGGTGTTGTCCCTTTCTGTATTGAACTCGGGCTGTGGGATAGCTGGTCAGGAAGCTCTACGAGTCCCCTGGCGGTAAGAAAGGTTGACGGCTTACCGCCGGCGCCCAGTTCCGGCGCGTTGGACAGCTAGTTGACAAGAGCAATCTCGCCGGACCGTTTGGTGACTTTTGGTCGGTTGAAAGTTTTGTTCTCGAAATTCAACCATTCGTTAGAGCTCTAGTAACTCGTAGAGCTTCCCTTAGCTAGTTGCTGGAAGCTTAAGAGTAATTCTAGCGCGCTGGAGAGCTAGTTGGCAAGAAAAATCTCGACGGACCTTTTGATGACTTTGGGTCGGTTGAAAATTTGGTTCTCGAGATTCAACCATTCGTTAGAGCTCTAGTATTTTTCCCGTGATAGTTTTATCTTATTCCCGTTCGCCGTCTTGCTCTCAGCTCGATCGGGTACCTTTTACTGCCAAAAAGCGTCCAGGCGGGATCGGCCGTTTCGAGTCATCTCGACAGGCGTTGCCGTTTTTTTGTACTTAACTCGAGTTCAAGGACAGCTACAGAGCTGATACTTACAGAAACCGATTCATAATCAGCAGTCGCGTTTGTCCATTCAATCCAGAGCTCTGAACCTGGTCTGCTGCCCGAGCTATATTCGCGAAACAATTCGTATTGTTCGAGTCATCTTCGGAGGTGCTGTCAGTTTTCTGTACTTAACTCGGGCTCTGGGGGGGGGGGGGGTACATGGCTGGTAATTGCAGGAATCGATTTGGAGACATCAGGCGCGTCCGCCTGTCGAATCCAGACCTCGGAACTCAGTCTGCTGCCGGAGCTAGGTCCGCGAAGCTATTCGTATTGTTCGAGTCATCTTCAGAGGTGCTGTCGGTTTTCTGCACTTAACTCGGGCTGTGGGGGGGCTGCAAGGCCGTTAATCACAGGAATCGATTCGGAGACATCAGGCGCGTTCGCCTGTCGCATTCAGAGGTCTGAAGTCGGTCTGATACTCTAGCTAGGTTCGCGAAGCTATTCGTATTGATCGAGTGATCTTGAGAGGTGCTCTCGATTTTCGCACAGAAAACGATCCAGAAGCATCAAGGGCGTTCGGCTGTTGCATCGAGAGGTGTGAAATCGCTTGGGCTGAAAACTATTTGTTCTCTGTAGTTTTTTCGACATTATATATGGTCAGGAAGCTCTACGAGTCCCCCGGCGGTAAGAAAGGTTGACGGTTTGCCGCCGGCGCCCAGTTGGTCGACCCGGCCAGAACAGAAGATGTCATATCTGTGGGTCAGTTTTGCCAAGATTTGAAAGATATTTGACAATTCATTTTAAGAAAGCAGATTTTTCGCACCTGGTTCCCGGCGGTGACCAGGTTGACGGTTCACCGCCGGTGCCAGTTCGGGCGCAGGGTGGAGCTAGTTGGCCGGCCCGACGAAAAGAGAGGATGTGGTAACCTGGGGTTGATTTTTCACTTTATGCAAAATTTTGAAATTCATTTTGAGAAGTGCGATTTTCATTCCATGTAGTAAGCTATGGCGCAGCTGCTGGTTGATTTTTTATGGCTCTAGGGTCAGTATTACTATCAAAACACTTGGAGGAACCGACTTTCTATTGATCCCCCAAAAATGCGTTTTTCTGAGTCATGATAAGCTTTTTCGGTGAGCAGGCAGGAAGGGAGGGGGGGGAGTGGGTTATGCCGCGTCTATCAGTCAAATTATCAGGTCCGTAGGTGCAATGTTACTATGGAAACGCTTGGAGAAACCGACTTTAGATGAAAACTAAAATCGTGATTGCTCGAGTTTTTCGGCTCTTGCTTCAGAAGCTTCTTCCATGTGTTCCGAGCAGCGCTGTGCAAGAAGAGAGCTCTACGAGGTTCCCGGCGGTAATCTGGTTGACGGTTTACCGCCGGTTCCCAGTTCCGGGGCGCTGGAGAGCTAGTTGGCAAGAAAAATCTCGACGGACCTTTTGCTGATTTTTGGTCGGTTGAAAATGCCTCGTAGAGCTCTTCGGCATCGATGAGCTAGAGGAATTCCGGTGCGGGGTGGAGCTAGTTGGTCGACCCGACCAGAAAGGACAATGTGACAACTTTGGGTCGGTTTCGTTAAGATTTGAAAGATATTTGAAAATTCATTTTGAAAAAAAAAAACAGATTTTTACGCCGAGCATTGGCATATAAACTTTGTTTCCTGAGCAGCTCAGCTCTCTAGAGCCAGTTTCAGTACCAGTTCACTTCCCGGAACCGACTTCATGCTGACTCCGAAAAATCTCAATTTGACGTTTTTCTAGAAAAGCTCCCAGAAGCTCTCCGCCTCGATCCTGAGCTTTCTTACGGGTGCAAGGAGCTCTACGAGGTTCCCGGCGGTGACCAGGTTGCTGCTGTCCCTCCTCGGGGAGCTCAGCGGCGACCTGGCCCGTCGGTGGCCTCCTCGAGCCGCGTTGTGCGGACAGGTTTTCTGTGCACACACGTATCGTACTCCACTGTACATCTCGTGTACGGGCCGTCCCATATCTTCGGGTACTTCGTCAGCTGCGACGACCTCCTCTCCGTGGGCCTACAGACGATAGGTGCTAGGTTCTCTGTTGTGTCAAGTGAGACAGCTCCTATTGGAGCAGGTGCATAGGCCGCTTGCTTTGATCGTACTCGTTGCATTTGTTATCTTGTACTTCCAGGCCGCTTGTTTTGTACTTGTTGCATTGTCTGCTTGTACTTCCAGGCCGCTTGCGTCTGTATTTGCTGCATTTGTTATCTTGTACGAGTTGCTCTCATCACGTATCCTGTTTTGACTCTAGTTGCAGTTCGAGTTTCTTCAGTACTTTGACAGTTTTGTGACATCGGAGTATCTTGATATTGAGGTCTTTGGGCATCCGATTTCATATTTCGCCTCGAGTGAAGTTCAGAATTCATTGTGCTATATATTGAGGTCTTTGATATTGAGGTCATACGTCGCCTCGAGTGAAGTTCAGAACTCATTGCACTTGATTTCCACGTACTTCGAGTTAGAACTATTGTGATTTGTCATTGCGTTGCCTTTGTTCATGCCTGTGTGTGGTGTCGTGCATGCACGTGTGTTGAATAAGAGCTTCGCCTGAACTTCACTTTGTTCGGATAAGAGCCCACATTCGCTCTAAGTAGTGGTGGGTGTCTTGGCTCACTCTGTATGTTGCGCGTTTAATTCGTTATCTAGTCCACATTTCGTCGTTGTGTTTCACGTGCATGGTCTTCCAGTTGTGCTGAGACGGTAATCGCTATATGTGGTTACTGCATGGTCTCGCATTGCTTTGAAGCGCACTCGCTATTTTAGTTCTCTTTTAGTTTCGTGTTTGTCTCAGTGGTGTTGAGACGGTAATCGCTGTATAAACCAGTGGTTACTGTATGGTCTCTCACTGCTTCTAGCTTTGCTTCCATATCTATGGCCTGCATTGCTTCACTCATTATATTGTTAGTTGTTTTCTCGTGTACTTGCAGTCTTGTGCATTTCTGTACAGCTTCGCTGTTTGATACATCTCTGCTTTAATCTTTGCAGCTTCGCTGTTTAGGTTCTCTGTGTCCTGGCCTGCTCCCTTGGGAGCTCGAATCGGCCAACGCAGACATCGCATACCAGGTTGACGGTTCACCGCCGGCGCCAGTTTCGCTCTCAAAATTCAACAAGTCGTTTGAGCTCTAGTATTTTTTCACGTCATATTCGATCTTATTCCCGCTTGCCATTTTAATCTCAGGTCGATCGGGTAGATATTACTGCCAAAAAGCACTGCGGCGGGATCGGCCGTTTCGGTCATCTTGACACGCGGTGGCGGTTCTCTGAACATAACACGAGCTATAGAAGAGCTACAGAGCTGATATTCACAGAAACCAACTTAGAATGAGGCGCGCTTGTCTGTTTAATCCAGAGGTCTGAACTTGGTCTGCTGCTCGAGCTAGGTCCGCGAAACTATCTGTATTGTTCGAGTTATCTTGAGAGGTGCTCTCGGTTTTTTGTACTTAACTCAGGCTCTAGGGCAGATGCAGGGCTGTTAATCACAGAAACGGATTCGGAGACATCAGGCGCGCTCGCCTGTCGCATGCTGAGGTCTGATCTCGGTCTGCTACTCCAGCTGGGTTCGCAGAACTACTGGTATCCCTCGAGTCATCTCGACAGGCACTGTCGGTTTTCTGTACTTAACTCGAGCTCTAGGGCAGCTACAGAGCTGAGACGCACAGAAAACGATGCAGAATAATCAGGCGCGTTGGTCTGTTGCATCCAGAGGTCTGAACTCGGTCTGCTACTATGTCAGCGAAACTATTCGTATCGTTCGAGTCATACTTAGAGGTGCTGCTGGTTTTCGCACGTAACTCGGGCTGTAGGACAGCTACAGAGCTGATACGCGCAGAAACTGATTCGCCTGTTCGTCTGTTCGCATTTAGAGGTCCGAACTGGGTTTGCTACTCGGGCTAGGTCCGCAGAACTATTTGTATTCTTCGAGTCATCTTGACAGATGTTGTCCATTTTCTGTACTGAACTCGGGCTGTAGGAGAGCTACAGAGCTGGTGCGTACAGAAACCGATCAAGAATGAGGAGCGTTCATCTGTTGCATCGAGAGGTCTGAACTCGGTCTGCTACCCGAGCTAGGTTCACAAAATTATTCGTATTCGACCGATATTCTCTTCCAAATGATGGTGAATTGCTCAGCTGAACTCGAGCGGCCGAAAAATCAGAAGGAAATCATGAGGCGTGAAGTTCTCCCTAATGGTATTTTCTACACGCTGCAGATGAGATAGAACTATTGAGCACAGCAATGGGGTATCACTAGACGCCTGAGATCAGTCTGCTAGCAGCCCGGGCTGAAAAACTATTCGTTCGCTGCTAATTTTTTGGGTGTCGCAAGACCTCGAGTTCTTGCGAAAGTGGGCCGCTCCTCGGGACTTCTTGGGAACTATGGCGGTGCCAGCAGTGCTTAGTGAGCGCGCAGTGCCGTTGCCAGAACAGAAGGGTCGTCGTCGTCGGAGAGAGGGAGATGGTGGAGAGGACGCTTCCAGGGGAGATGCTGAAATGGAGAACGACCCGACCGCTGAGTCGGACGGGGAGCTGTTTGACCCGGCAAATTGGCAACGACAGATGTTCAACATGAACGAAGCAATATGAAAGAATACGAGAACATTGGAGCGGAAGGTTAAATGTCTTCAAAAGGATGTTGAGACTATTCAGAGGCCGCAGGATGAGGCAGAGGTGAAGATGTCAGAGTTGCAATAACAGTTCACGGAGTTTAAACAGAGAGGAAGTTCGAGTGCTGAATCGGTGGGTTTGGGGCCAACGGCGACGGCGAGTTTCAGAGGGCCGTCCAGCTTCACTCGAGATTGGAATCCATCGTACCTGGAGATTAAGGGTTGGGTCCAGGATTTGTCTAACATGGAGAGAAGGGGAGCAGGATATGTTTTGTCAACCTATAATGGACAAGCTGGTTGCTGATGTTCGAGGCAGCCTCAAAACGCATGTGCCGATCATAGACAACATGAGTGAGGGCGCACTGATCAAGGATAGCAATTCGGGGATAGAGTATTTCGGACATGGGCGGCTACGACTGTATTCCAAGCAGGGGGCCCCAGGGAAGTTGCTGTGGAAGGTGCGCGCTCTTCTGATGAATAATATTGCGGGGCTCAGTACGCCCGGGATCGAGTAGCCTCCAGGAAATGCCAAGGTTGGGGTCGAGGTGGCGCCGTGGAAGGCAGAGCGCGTTGCGATGCCAGGGAAGATGGGTGCGATTTGGAAACGGAAGTCACAGGCAGGCGCCGTATGTCGTGGGGAGCTGGGGGGGGGGGGGGGGGGGGGGGGACATAACGGAACCGCAGCGATCTGGGCCAGGCGCGGAGATGACCCCCCTCCTGGAGCAATTGTTGCAGAATGTACACCAGCGAAAAAGGGTGGAAGTTCTATGAAGAAACGATCAAAACGTTGGAGCCCAACATGAGTTTCCAGGATTTCAAGATGGAAGTGTAATATCAGTGACACACGGCGCGTCCCCTTGTTGTGTGGACGTGGAACATCCAGAAAAGATCGCATGACGCCGTTCATTTTCTAGACAGTTGCCTGGGGGCAGCTGGGGCTTCCTGTGTTGGGTTACAGGAGGCGCAATTCATGTGCGGTTCTAGACATACTATCTTCTCTCAGTTGGGTTTGTTTTCGATTTGGTTCAGAGATAAGAAGTGCACGTTGTGGTATCGGAGAGCATGGAGAGAACGCCAACGTAAGACAGTGAAAGGGAGGAGGTTTGTCATTGCATTTTTCATTAGTGTTGCCGTTATAAGCTTGTACTTACCAAATGCTGACTCGTGCCTGGTAGGAGATGAAGAGAACACTGGGCTTCAGCGAACGCTGGGCGAGGTATCGGAGGCGTTGAAAAGCTATACGTGTCCTGCCAGGCCGAGAGCAACCATGCTATTTGTTGACGCAAATGTGGAGGCCGCTCAGCACGTGATATGGGAAGGAAAGAAGATAAACGGCGAAGGAGTTGTGGAGGAGAAAGAGAGAGAACGAGGAGGAGCCAACAGGAGGAGGAATCAGAGGAGAGAGGGGACGAGGACGGATCTTATGGAGTTCTGTGCCACGTGGAGCATCAAGCTTGCTAATGCGTTTCGCGAGCGTCAGCCGACGTGGGGGCCCGCGGGGACAGGGCCTCCGAAAGTGCTAGATTATATACGTTATCCATGCAGGGCGGACTGTAACGATATCACAGTTCAATGTGTGCAGCTGCCAGGGTGCTCCAGCACGAACTACAGTGATCATGCTCTCGTGTCGGCCTCGATCGATATTGGTCCCAGACAACGAAGGAAGAAACCGACATCGAGTCGAACTGGGGCGATGTGTAACTGGAAACCGCTGACTGAGCAGGGGCCCCGTCGGACAGTTGACCTAGGCAGGGGGCCTGTGACGTTGGAAGCGGGAGAAGACCACATATTCGCTCCTGCGGGACAGTGTGACATGGAGGTGGAGGGGGAGAGGGGGGCGCAGGAGGAGGAGGTGGAGGAGGATAGCGATGCGGAGAGCATGCTTGAGGACATTCCTGAGGAGGAGGGTGGCACGTGTGAGGAGGGGGGGGGGGAGGGCAAGGCGGCCAGTGGACATCCAGGCGACCAGATCAACCAGATCATTCTGCAGGCCGCCACGGGTGTCCCGCACAGCACAGGCAGAGTGCTGTCCAGGCCAAGGAAGCCTGAGATTTTGTGGAGCCTCGAGGAGGAGATGAGGAGGTTGAGGAGGGAGGCCAAGTGGGAGGAGCGCAAGACGATTCGGAAGATTTGTCGGCCACGCAAACGCAGATATCATGCTGAGCTGGTCAAACATGCGCTTTGTATCAGAAAGCGCTGTGTACGTAACCACACGGAGATCTTGGAAGTCCAGGAGGAGAATGGGGGTGCCCGTATTCCTGGAGATTGGGAAGAATGGAAAGAGGAGTTCTGCAAATTTGGAAAGAAATTCGTCCAGGATGAAACGGCCAGAGAGAGGAATTTTGATGTGATTCAGGATTGTTACCACCAGATGGGGGATGCGGAGGGAGTCAAGATCACGCCCGGTCTGGTGCTGCAGGCCCGCGCGCGCCTTCGAAGTGGTGGTGCGGCCTCGCACGATCGTATTTCTTCTGAGATGTTGCGTCTCTTACCGCGGGCAGCGGTGAGACAGGTGCAACGGTTGTTCCAGGCGATCGCAGATCGCAAGTATTGTGCGCCTGGCTCTTGGAAAAGATTCTTGGTCACACTCATCCCTAAGAGCTACCAAACTAAAAATCTAGCAGATGCCCGTCAGATCTGTCTTGTACCACTTATGTCCAAATGGTATAGCCTGTGTCTCACTATCCTGGCCGAACAGCATCTAGCTAGTCTGGATACCGGTGTTGGAATTTACGGTCTCGTTAAAGGTCGTCGGCCGTAAGACGACTCGCACAGCGTGCATCACTGTGGGGGACAGGTGACGCCTTGTATCTCGGATCCGCCGATGTGCTGCAGTGTTTTGATCATGTCACGATAGCCATCGCACGGGAGGCCTAGGTGCATTTAGGATTCCCACCGGCGCTGATCTTTGCAATGTTTGAGCTACTTGAGGGGCACGCGTGTAGAATGACGTGGGAGGGTATCGCGTGGGAGGACTGGATATCGTGGGGTCGATCAATGCGCACTGGGGGAGTCGAGAGTCCCTTCTTGTTCAAGGCTGTTTCTGTGTATCTCTGGGACAGGGTGGTGAAGGAGTGGATGAGGAAGGGCATGGGTTACGAACTTGAAGCGCCGATCCAAGGGAAACGCAAACATATCACGCATGCTCTGTGGGTGGATGGCATGTATATCTTTGCAAAACCAAAGGGGGACCTTACTTGTATGATGGAAGATCTTACGTTGCCGTTGGTTCGGTCAGGCTTGAGCTGGAAGCCGTCATCACTCATGTACCTTGCTTGTGGCGTCCCATGGCGTCGAGATGTGGATAGTGGAAGCATGCGTGTGCAGTTGTCGGTGGCGGAGGTTGCGATGATGGAGACTCAAGGTGAATTTGATGAACTGTTGTTGCAGGAGGTCAGATTACCGCGGGCAAAGAAAATGTCAGCTCTGGGGGTTCTTGTTCAAGATGAGTGGACAGAACGCTATGATTTGATGGACTGCCTCAAGAAGGCGGACAGAGCCTGGTTTCATGATGCTGCCTATTACAGATGTAGAAGTATTCCCTACAGAGATAGATGTTTGAGATATTTCAGTTGTGTGCAGACTATAGTTCTGTATGCGTGCGAGGGAATAACGTTGGATAGGTTTACGGTCGAAACGCTACACGTGTGGGAAGGCATATTGTTACCGACACTGACGGGAAGGAGAAAGAAGAAGTGGGAGGAGTGGGCCGTGCACACAAAATCACGACTGCTGATGGGAAGGAGGAGACTCCATGAATGGGGGCTTTCAGACGGTTGTTCAGGGGTTCGTGACAAACAAATGGGACTGGGCCATGGACGTCGCACAGTATGCTGTCCCAAGGTGTTGTTCTAGACCGTCAGATCGGCTGCGCACTTCGAGCCAGGAGGAGAATACGCCAAATAGAAAAACAGTTAACACAGAGAGCGATACATAGAGCGAGGGGGGGGAGGTCGTGTGTCGATGTGGGCGGGGCTCCCAGTCAGGGGGTCGAGGAGTGTGTGGAGAGGCCTGCGAAGGCCGCTCGGCAGGGGGGGCAGGATTGCCCGATTGACACCCAGGAAAGTGGTTTCAGTTGTGAGGGGGTTGCGTATGCTATATCGCGGACTGCCATGTTGCATGGTCTGGGTGAATCGACGTACCATCGGGATTGCCTTATCGCGTCTGAGAACAATTGGAGGAGAAGAGCACAGATCACACGGGGCACGTGCAGTAGCGTGAGCCACGGATTCGTGCCGTGGGACTCCGGGTTTACACAGGTGGGTGGACCATTTTGGTGGCACCATCTCACGTGGTCTTTTCAAGGTTACAAGGACCTCGTGACGACCTGTCCATTGAAGTTTGAGTTGCGTCACATTTTGGACTTATTCATCTTTCCCGAGGAAAGGCAGGGCAGAGGTGGGGATGATGAAGAGGAGGAGGAGACTCATATCAACAGTAAGGAGGGGGAGAGACAAGCCAAACGCCTCGCAGCAAATCTGCAGAACGAAACTGTGTTTGAATATAGGGATGGGGTGGCGGTGGAGCTCACAGGGGACTCGATGACGGTAGTAAAGTGGATGAGGGGAATATGGAACGTACAAACCTTGGGGTACCAGCAGAGGTGGCCCAGATCATTGATTATCTGGACAATGCATGTGAGAAGCATGGTTGTAAAGCACCTGCATATGGCAGGGACATATGGGAACATGTCTATCGTGAAGGCAACACGCGACCTGATGAATTGACGTGGGAGATGCGTGGCAAACCAGGCATTTCGAGAGAACATGTGGAACGGCAGAATCTAAGTATTGAAGGGGAGACACTCATCGCGGTCCGTGGTTCGTTCGACGGCGGCGTTTCCTCTATCGGTGCTGGTGGAGGGTGGTGGCTGGAGGGAGAAGTTGTGATGTCCAGTGACAGGGAGAAGGCCGAAAGAGGTGAAAGTTCGTGGAGGTCACGGTACCGACCGATTGCGGAGGAGGCGTTTGGCCTGGACCCGCGATCGTCTGTGACAGAGTGCGAGCTTGAAGCGGCGGCCAGGCTCGCGATCGTGGTCTGTGAAATTCTTCAGTTCGTTGCTGCTGGTTAATATTCTCTTGTATTTTTGTGCTGCACATACCTGGTGCCTAAGCCAGCCTGGTTCGGTTTTCTCGGTAACCTCCATTTTGATCCTCGTTTGGAGGGTCGATTTTTTCGGCCTCGTTTGGAGCGCGACTTCCATGCTTCACTCAAGCCTTGGTGTTTGATTTTGGCATGCCTAAGCCACGCTGGCTCGGCACGTGTCATTTTAGATGCCTCAGCCACCCTGGCTCGGCAGTCTCATCGCACTGTGTTCCGTTTCTGACTTCGGACTTGATATTGCGGGGCTGTGTGTCGCCCATTCTTCTTTTCGGCCTCGTTTGGAGTGCCAAGTACTGATGTCGTTCGCGGGCTTGTGTTGATTCGACATGCCTACGCCACCCTGGCTCGGCATTTCTTATCTCAGATGCCTCGGCCACCCTGGCTCGGCAGTCGCGTTGTGCGGTGTGCTACTTCGAACTTGATATTGCTAGGCTGTGTGTCGCCCCTTCTCTTTTCGGACTCGTTTTGAGTGCCGCTTGACGGAGTGTTGCTCAGACTTGTTGTCGCGCGCTGTGTATTCGGATGCCTCAGCCACCCTGGCTCGGCATGTTTTGCACGGTTCTTTGTTCGGCCTCGTTTGGAGTGTCTGACGTTGCGTGATCACGTGACGGGGCCCCTGTTAGTGGGGCCGTGCAGGCGAGTGTCTGAAGATGGAAGCGGGGCGGTCTTGCCGCTGCGATCCGTCTCTATCTCGAGTGTTTTCTCTTTTCTTGCCCGCGTCCTTGTTTTGTAGTCTTGTACAGCTCAACGAGGGTCACAGTTTTCTTGTCTTATTGTGAGCCCGCTCGCTGCCCCATGAGGGCCTGATTAGCGAGACCGCAAACCGCAAAAAACGTGGTTGACTGTTTACCACCGGCTCTCAGTTCCGGCGCGGGGCGGAGCTAGTTGACCGACCCGGCCAGGGCGCAGAATGTGATTACCCGGGGACGGTGCTTTGGATATTACAAGAGATTTGACATTTTTTTTTTTTTTGAAAACCGAGGTTTTTCGTACCTGTAGTAGTTTATGCCGCGTTCGCTTGTGAATTTTTCATGTCCCTAGCTGCAGTTTTATTATCCAAACACTTGGGGGAACTGACGTCGGATTGAAACTCAAGAACATGTAATTCTCGAGTTTTCAAGCTTGTATTCAAGAAAGCTTTCTCCTTGATGGGCGATCATGATTACGTGTTCGGAGCCCTGCGAGGGTCCGGGCGGTAACCTGGTTGACGGGTTACCTCCGGCTCTGCGTTCGGGTGTGGGGTGTAGCTAGTTGACCGACCTGGCCTGGTCGGACAATGTGTGAACTTTGGGTCGGTTGGGCAAACATTGTGAGAGATTTGACATTGTTTTTTTCTTCTTCTTCTTCTTCTTCTTCTTCTTCTTCTTCTTCTCTCTCTTTTCGCGCGTAGTAGGTTATACCGCATCTGCTTGTGACATTCGCAGGTGCGTAGCTGGAGTAGCAGTATCAGAAGACGGGGGAACCGACTTCAAGTTTGCATGAAGAATTGAGTTCTGCGGTTTTTGCAAGATTTGACGAGCTTGAATCGAAGATGCGTCTACGCAACGTTTGATCACGCTGCGTTTGCCGGTGAAGGCTTAGGGCTGTAGCTGCAATGTTTCCTTCCCAGACCGACATCAAAAATGACGCCTTTTTTTCAAGAAATTGCAGAACTTGCAGAACTTCTCAGGAATTTGGCGATTCGTGTAGAAATGGAGCTTCTCTGCAACTGGAATCGTTCCTGTCCCGTGCGCTTGGAATTATCAGGTCTCTTGCTGCTGTGCTCACAATATTTGTGCAAGTAACTTTCTGTTAGAACCCCAGAAAATGTTGTCCTGTAGTGTTCAAGCTGATATTCCAGGAAGCTTACTGTCTGCAGTGACAGCGCTGTTCTGTGTGTACGGAGCTCTACGAGGTCCCCGGCGGTGACCTGGTAGACGGTTTACCGCCGGCACCCAGTTGGACTACGCAAGTGGTTCTGACGGAAAGCACCTCGTAGAGCTCTTCGGTGCGATGAGCCAGAGGAATTCCGGCGCGAGGGGGAGCTAGTTGACGGACCCGTGCAGGGCGGACAATGTGGTGACCTGGGGTCGTAAAAAAAACAGAGATTTGACAATTCGTTTCGAATCCCGTATTTTGGTAACCTGTAGTAGGTTATGCCGCGTCTGCCAGTGCAATGCTCAGGTCCGTAGCTGCTGCTTTAGTATCACGAGACGTAGGGGGACCGCCTTTTTAAGTTCAAATTAGAAAATCATGTTGTCAGTTATTCGAAGATTCTAAGGGATTTGATACTCCGTTCTGAAATCGTATATCCTTTCACTGAGTATTGGATCGCGCTGTGTTCAGTGATCAAAGTTTCTGGGCTGGAGCTGTAATTTTTCAATTGATCGCCAAGGGGCCGACTTCGAAAATAACAGATTTTGAAGCAATGACAAGTTCTTTAGGAATTATCTCAGATATGATAATTGTTCTTGGGGTTGAAGTTGCTTTGCAACTGGTGTAGTTTCTGTTGTGTTGGCTGGCAAACTATCGCGTCCCTAGCTGCTGAATTATTCAAACATCTTCGACAACTATCAATGCACTTGGCAGGGTTGAAGCGAGGGTCCCGGCAGTATCCTGGTTGACGGTTTACCTCCGGCTCCCTGTTCAAGCAGCCTGCGCCGGGGAGCCTGGGCTGCCGCCGAAGCAATCTCCGGGGCTACCTTGCTGCTGCGGCTTCTAATCTCACAGCCCTCACGCAGCTCTCAGGAGCTATCCAGGAACAAGGAGCTACCCGGGAATTGCCCGCTGGCGCTGTGAACTTACTCTAGAGCTTAGCCGCTTCGCTCATGGGGGAGCTCTAGGAGTCAAGCTACTGGGCTGAGAAAACAATTCGACGGAGAAAGAATTCAAGCTCAAATTCCAAGTATGGGGGGGCCTGGGATCGGTCTGCTAGTCTGAAATCGAGATGTGGGGTTGCTGCACCATTTGGAAGCACCCCATCGGACAGGAAAGGATCATGCGTATCTACGCATTGCGCAAGAGAGTTTCTCATTACCCAGACTGACGAATAATCTTCGAGCTTCGTCGAGCACACTAGACGAAATAAGTAACTTTGAGTATCTACGCGTGACGCAGAGTAGTTTCTTAAACGTAGTTTCTTAGAAAAAGTTAGTTAATATTTTGGAAAACTGCTCAACTCGAGCTCAATGGATTCTTGCGTCGGTGGTCCCTCTTCAACGTGCATTGCGGGCAAGACATTTCAGCTTCTTCTTAAGATCGGGAGATACACTGTGCAGCTGTTCTTGCGGGTACCTCGTAGAGCCCGTCGGTGCGATGAGCTGAGGGGAATTCCGGCGCAGGGTGGGGCAGCTGGCCGACCGGGGCGAAAAGGACAATGTGGTGACCTGGGGTCGGCTTTTCAAATATTCTGACAGATTTGAAAATTCGTTTCCAGAGCCACAATTTTTCGCACTTGTAGTAGGTCATGCCGCGTGCGCTGGTCAAATTCTCAGGTCCGTAGCTACAGTAGTACAATCGAAACACTTGGCGGAACCCACTTCGTATGAAACCGAAAACATTTTCGAGTTCGAAGCTGATGTTTCAGGGGGTTTCTTCTTGCATTCAGCGTTCTTACGCATGTAAGGAGCTCCGCGGTCTCCGGCGGTAACCTGGTTGACGGTTCACCGCCGGATCCGAGTTCCGGCGCGGGGTGGAGCTAGTTGACCAACCCGGACGGGACGGACAATGTGGTGACTTGGGGTCGGTTTTTCAAGATTCCGAGAGGTTCGACAATTCTTTTTAAGATATGTGTATGTTTCTAACCTGTAATAGGTTATGCCGCGTCTGCCAGTGTAATTCTCAGGTTCGTACCTGCAGTGCTCCTATCGAAAGACGTAGGGGAACCGCGTTCAGGTTGAAAAGAAAATATCGTGTTTGCGGTTTTTCGGAGATTGGGAGAGATTCAACAGTTCGTTTTTTAATCCAAGATTTTCCTACTGAGCATTGGATCGCGCTGCATTTGCTGGTGAGAGTCTCAGAGCTGTAGCTGCAATAGTTTTATGGAGTCCCTTCCAGGAGCCGACCTGAAGCATGCAGATTTTCAGGAAATTAGAGATTTATCAGATATTCGCAGAGATTTGACATTCGTTTCGAGAACCAATATTCTCAGCACTTGTAGTAGGTTCTTTCGCGTTCGCCAGTGAGGTCCTCAGGTCGCATTTGGCAGAACTGATTTCGGATCAAAACCCAATGTGTGTAGGATTAAAACCATTGTGCACATATACACATATATATGTACATATATATACACACATGTATATATATGTATATATATATGTATATATATATACATATATGCGTCAAGTTTTCAAGCTGATATTCAAACATCTTCTCCTTGTTTTCGGAGCATTGCTACGCGTGTAAGGAGCTCTACGAGGTTCCCGACCTGCAGCCCTGTCGTTTGCTGCCTGGTCTGACCGTAAGCCGCAAAAAACCTGGTTGACTGCTTACCGCAGACTCCCAGTCAGTTCCAGCAATATTTTTGAATACTGCGGCAGCTAGAGACCTGATAATTTCCGAGCAAAACAGACAGACACTATTCCAGTTACAGAGAAATTTCATCCCCACACGAATCGCCAAATTTCGGCGTTTTTGTTTTTGTTTTTTGTTTGTTTTGTTTTGTTTTTTATATAGAAAGTGTTGAATTTCTTGAACAACTTTCATTTTTGAGGTCGGTCCCTGGAAGTGAATCGATATAGGCAGCTACAGCCCTGAGACTTTCAAATCTTGTAGATTTCAGAACGAATTCTCGAATCCTTCAAAATCTTATCAAAACCACATAACGGATTTTTTTCATAGCAGTTTTTGTCTTTCGTCGCTCGTGAGTAACACACTAGCTACGGGCCCGAGAATTTCACTGGCCGGCGCGGCATGACCTACTACAGGTTAACAAATACTGGTTCTCAAAACAAATAGTCAAATCTCTTGACAATCATCAAACCGACACCAGGTTACCACGTTGTCCGCCCTGGCAAATGTGGTCAACTAGCTCTAGCCCGCGCCGGAATTCCTCTAGCTCATCGTCCCGAAGAGCTCTACGAGGTACACACGTGTGGCTCGATGTCATGGATGGTGGAGCCCCCCGCAGCGGATCCAGGCCGTTCGCGAGTCGTCGGTGTGCGAGCAGTGGACCGCGCTTGTCTGGTCGGGCTCGAGCCGACTCGACGACCCGATGTGGCCCGATGCCGGCATGGCGTCGGTGTGCACGTCGGCGCGGCTGGCCCGCTCCAGTCTTGGCTCCGTGCCGGTGCAGCCCGATGCGATGCGCGTTCCGATTCGATCTGGGTTTCCAGTTCGATGCCGACCGCTCCCCGCCCTCTCCCCGGCCCTTTCCACGGCGTGTCTGGAGGCGCGCGGTCGCCCACCTGGCCGCCGTCGCCGTCGCCGTCGTCGACGTCGCCGCGTCCATGTCGTCGTCGTCGTCGTCGTCGTCGTCGTCGTCGTCGTCGTCGTCGTCGTCGTTGTCGTCGTCGTCGTCGGCATCGTCGTCAGGAGGCGCCCGCATATCCTTCACGCGTGTGGTTGCCCACCCCAACGAGCGGCCTCCCACTCGCGTAGTCGAGCGCGCGGGCGGTGGGCTAGACAACGCCGACCCCGGGCTCAGGCGAGCTTCCCAGGGCATCAAAACAACGACTGAGTTCGATCCTGTGTCGACTACGTGTTCCATCACTGGTCGGCTGTCGGGGCCCCGAGAGTGGCAAGGGTTGAGCTGCAAGCGATGTGGTTGCTGATGTGGTGTGAACGAATCCAGGGCCAGCAGGTCATGGCATTCGAATTATCAGCATCTTTAAACCCATCCCCAATCCCCCTATCCCTCTATCCCCATCCCCATTCAGACCCCCACCATTTTAGGACTTCGGTTGGATATTCCCTTCGAAACCGAAGGAAACGGTCTAGATCCTTCTTCTAGGGGAGTCAATCGGCCAGTGGGGCCCAGACCACGTTGATAGGGATAAGGGTCGGTTCAACGAGCTCAAGGACCATGACATAGATATCGCGGGATCTTGTCGACGCCGATCTTGGTCATGGTCCCTGCAGGCCGTCGCCGACTCCCTAAGCCGAGCCACGAGTCGACGCCGACCCAGATGGACGGTGACCAAGATCAGCACGACGTTTCCGCGCTCAGTCGTGGTCGTGGTCCCCGTCTCAGGGTACGCGAGTTCAGGGCAACCAAGGTTGACGGTTTACCGCCAGCTCCCAGTAAGGAGGAACCATCGGCCGTCGGGATGCATTTTCCCAGATGATCATGGCTTTGTGAAATAAGCGAAAGCATGGAGCGAACTACACAGCTCAAGTATCCTCTGCACCTGTAGTAGATTATGACGCGCTCGCCTGTCGAATTCCCAGGTCTCTAGCTTCAGTAGATACCTCGCCGCGCCTGGCTCCACCAGCGCCGCGGCCGCGGCCGCGCGCGCGGCTGCGCGCGCGCTGGCGCCCCCCCGCGGCGCGCGGCGGCGGCGCGGCGGCGCGCGGCGGCGGCGCGCCGGTGCGCGGCGGCGCGCGGCGGGGCGCGGCGGTGCGGCGGGGCGCGGCGGCGGCGCGGGGCGCGCTCCCTCAGACCGCCGACGGCATGATTTTTGTCGGGCCTGGCGCCTGCTTCCTTCTCCTCTTCCTCCTCCTCCTCCTCCTCCTCCTCCCTCCTCCTCCTTCTCCCCCTCCTCGTTTTCCTACTCCTCCTTCGACCCCCTGTTGCTCCACCTCCTCCTCCTCCTCCTCCTCGCGTTGCTTCGCGACTCCCGCGTCCTCCTCTTCCTTCTCCTCCTTCGACCCGCTCTGCCTCCTCCTCCTCCTCCTCCGACCGTCAGGCCCAAGTGGGTCTGGTGCTCGCCCGGCAGCACGGGCTCGACCCTTCCGTCGTGGAAAACCGATCCGATCCGATCCGATCCGATCCTCCTTATCCTCCTTCTCCTCCTGCTGTTCCTCCTCCTCACTCCTCCTCCTCACTCCTCCTCCTCCTCCTCCTCCTCCTCCTCCTCCTCTCCTCCTCCTCCTCCTCCTCCTCCTCCTCACTCCTCCTTCTCTTCCTCCTCACTCCTCCTCCTCCTCCTCCTCCTTCTCCTCCGCCTCCTCCATTTCCTCCTCCCCGTCCTTCTGCAACAAGAACGGCATACATTCAGTTTCTCGGAGGTCCGCGCGGATTTCTTGGATCGGCGTCAGGCTCCACTGGAGGCGAAGCGCGTCACAGGGGATGAGTCCAGCGCCGATCTAGCAAACTGGTGCAGATCTCCGAAAGGTTTTGTTTATGCAGTCTTTTCTTATTATTTTTCTTATTCTTATTCGTCTTCTTCTTATTCCTCCTCCTCCTCGTCCTCCTCCTCCTCCTCCTCCTCCTCCTCCTCCCCGTCCTCCCCGTCCTCATCCTCCTCTTCCTCATCTTCCCCGTCCTCCCCGTCCTCCTCCTCCCCCTCCTCCTCCCCCTCCTTCTCTTCCTCCTTCTCCTACTCCTCCTCCTCATTCTCCTCCTCCTCCTTCTCCTCCTCCCCGTTTTTGTTCCTCCTCCTCTTCCTCCTCCCCGTCCTCCCCGTTCTCATCCTCCTCTGTCCTGCCCCGCTTGGGCCTGCGGGGGTGCTCTCTTGTGGCCACGGCCAGGCGGGGCTCGGCTGCGCGGAACCCCAGGGGCCCCTGGGGATCCGAGGTAGGCGGAGTCCACACCTTGTTCGACCCCCAGCGGCTCGAACAATGTGTGGACGGCCGTCTGGAGTTTTTTTTTTTTTTTTTTTTGAATTCCTGGGTGATAGCGGGCGTCACCAGGGGGGTGGGGAGGGGGGAGGGCGGGGGCGCCGGTAACGTCACGATTCGCGCCAGCGCCGTCTGGGAATTACTTGCCCCTAGCCATTCCCAAACGGCGTCGGCGCGAACCGTGACGTTACCAGGCAGGGGGGGGGAACAAGGGGAGCATGCTCGGCAACGGCCGTTGTCGCGACTCGTAGAATGACGCGCTTCAGGTTCTCTTCCCTGGAAAGCCATGCCTTCCGTCGGCGAACAAACAACTGTATACACATAATGTTTGGAGCTCCGCGCGGCTTTCTCGGATTGGCGCTGGGCCCCCCTGGCGGCGCTTCCAGCGCCGATCCAAGACAGCCGTACTGACCTCCAAGAGTTCGTGCTTTTGCAGCTTTTTGTTCCTACTTTTCCTCCTCCTTCTCCTCCTCCTCCTCCTCCTCCTCCTCCTCCTCCCCGTCCTCCCTATCCTCATCCTCCTCTTCCTCATCTTCCCCATCCTCCCCGTCCCTCTCCTCCTCCTCCTCCATTTCCTCCATTTCCTCCTCCTCCTCCTCATCCCCACCTCCTCCTCCCCTCCTCTCCCCCGTCCGCGTCACCGGAGGGCCCTGCCAGCGGCTGCCTAGGGCCCCAGGCCTCCCAACGGGGGATCGAAGCTGATGGGGTCGGATGATCGCGCCGCATCGCCGATGCATCGCCAATGCAGCTCGATGTGGAGCCTGGGTTTCTCCACGCCGACGGCCCCGACGCATCGCCGCCGCCGCCGCCGATGCATCGCCGATGCATCGGCGATGCGGCGCGATCCTTCGACCCCACTTGCTCCAGACCCCATTCGGGAGGCAGCTAGGGCGGTCAAGGCACGATTCGGGGATGGTGGGATCGCCCCGGGAAATGAGGGCTGCGGGGCCTGTGCCGTTTTTGGGCCCCGCGCTGGAAAAGTCACGCCGTCGGCGGGCGCTATGTCCAACCATGCGGAGGAGCAGGCGATGGAGCTGGAGGCTCGGCCCCCGCGAAGGGGCCCTACAGGAGGGGGGAAGTGGTGGGGGGGGAGAGTGTAATGGCAGCGAAGGAGGTTTCTCTCTGCACCTCCCCTGGTTCCTGGCCGAGGGGCCTGTGAGCGACGAGACCCGCGGGTCACGCTGGGGGCTGGAAGGCCTGGCAAGTCCAGCAGACCTGTGCCAGCAGCGGAAGAGGAGGAGGAGGAGGAGGAGGAGGAGGAGGAGGAGGAGGAGGAGGAGGAGGAGGAGGAGGAGAGGAGGAGGAGGAGGAGGAGGAGGAGGAGGAGGAGGAGGAGGAGGAGGAGGAGGAGGAAGAGGAGGAGTCGGTTTTGGATGGCGGGGCTCGGCCTCCCCTCCTGCTCCTTTACACGTGGATGACGTTTTGCATTTCTTTCCCGTGCTGTGATTGTTATTCAAGTGGCTTACGCCCTTCTGCCAACCCCCACAAGGAGTGAGTGTTTGAGACGATCTTGGAAGTTATGTCCTGGGTCAGGAGCCTCCGGGATGAATCTGAGGGTCTCTTGGGGTGCTTCTCTGGGGCCAGGTGTGATTTCAGCTTTCTTGATGTTCTAGATCTCTTTCCAGAGTGTGTGTGTCTGGAAGTCTGGAGAGGCCTCAGTTGGCCACAGTCGTTTCACACAACAGTTGTGTTTCGTCCGCAGCCGGCTTGGGTCAGGTGTGCGCGCAGTGGAAAAGAGTCCGCGATTCTTGTTTCGTTCTATTTGTTTTCTCAGTTGGCAGCGGAACCGTTGTTCTCCCCACGGTGGCTGCGCACCCGCTACCAGTTTCAGGCACCGCCGCGATGCCGCCAGGAGCTCGAGGAGAGCCAGAAGATGATGACGGTGGAGAGCCCACTAGAGTTCGATCACGAGTGGATCGGGATCCGCCACCGCTCTTCACGGAGCCGACGGACGACTACATGTACCGCCACTTCAGGAGAGACCTGCTGATATGGCAGGCCAACACCACGATAGAGGAGAAGAAGATCGGTGGAGTGGTTCTCAGGAACCTTCGAGGTCAGGCTCGGCTAGCGTGCGAGGAGATCGTCGACGAAGCCCTCACGGGCGAGAGCGCGGTCGAGCTGATCCTACAGGCCCTGGACAATGCGTTTCAGTATCTCAAGGAGGAAGAGGCTCCCGCGGCACTCGAGAAGGCTCTCTACACGTGTGTACGCGACCCCAAGAAGGAGAGGTTCACCACGTTTGTGAATCGACGGAGGCTCGAGTTCATCGCGCTCGAGAGGTTGAGGGTCGTCTTGCCGGACACGCTGAAGGGCTACACGACGCTACGTTTCGCAAGGCTGGACGAGCGGAGCTACGACAAGGTGATCAGCTGGACGGACGGCACGTACAACTTCGAGAAGATTGCGAAGGCGCTCATCCGCCTCGGCCAGACCGCCGAGCAGGACTACCACGACCGAATACAGGCTTGGCGGCGCTCACCTTCTACGGAGACAACGACAGCTACGACAGCCCGCCCCCGCCGCCGCCGATCGATATGGCCATCTCGGACTCCAGCGACGAGCTGGGCACGTTCGCGGTTGACATCATCGGCTACGAGGACGACGGTTGTGACGACGGCGAGGGCGCGCTGCAGATTCCAGGATCCGTACTACCTGAACTCGGAGTGGCTCGACGGCGCCATCGAGGAGCCGTGGGTTCTTCTGGACGTGCGCCCGGCGATGAGCTACCCCGTAGAGTACAAGCAAGTACGCAACCAGCTGAACGAGGCTCGGAAGGCCAGAGGTTTCTTCAAGCCGAAGTGCAACGGCAAGACCGGCAAGGGCGACAAGGGAAAGAGCAAGGGCAAGGGCAAGTCACCACAGAGGCGACGGATATCAATCGACCAGCTGAAGCTCAGGGCGAAGTGCGCAAAGTGCAAGCAAGTTGGTCATTGGGCGCGAGAGTGCCCTCAGAATCGACAGCAACGACCTGCCCTTGGAGCTTTCACGATGCACAACGCGGCAGGCGGAGCCAACCAGCAGTTCAACATCGACGAGCCGACGTCCTACACTCCATCAGCAGGGAGCGCTGTGAGGTTCTTCATCGGGATGATCTCCATGTTCATCGGGCTGGCCATCAACGCGTGGGAGTTTCTCGTGGACACAGGCGCTCAGGAGGGTATTATCGGCATCGAGCAGCTGAAGGGTCTGGCGATCAAGCTGAAGGAGTTTGGTTTGCAACCTCGGTGGGTTCCAGACGAAGGACCTGCACCTCGTGGCATCGAAGGCGACGCGAAAGTTGTTGGCCGCGTGGAGGTCCCAGTTGGCATTGCAGGCATGAACGGTATAGTTTCATTCCGTGTTCTTGATGAGGAGGTGCCTGCTCTGCTACTTGTTGGTCTCACCAGGGCAATGGAGATGGATCTCAAGCTGCGCGGATCTGGCGACCAGGCGTTTTTCCACAAGTTCGGTGCTGGCACAAAGCTGCGCACCATCGGACAGAATGGCCACACGGCCATCAGCATTATCGAGTTTGCGCCCGGAGGATGGTGCGAGCCAGGTTCAGAAAATGAAGACACACCCGTGCAGTCCGTTCTGGAGTGTCCGCCACCACCGCCACCGTTCGCCGCTTCAGTATCATCGACGTTGCCGCCATTGACCACCATACCAGCAGCATCTCAGACGAAGACTTCAGAGACTCCGATGACATCGCCAGCATCTCAGAGTACAACTTCGGAGACCTTCAGAGCACCTACAGCATCACAGAGTGAGACTTCAGAGACCCCGATGGCATCAATCGCATCTAAGATGGCGTCAACAGCATCTCAGAGTAAGACTTCAGAGACTCCGATGGCATCAACAACATCTCAGAGTAAGACTACGGAGACCCCGATGGCACCAACAGCAACCCAGAGTAAGGCTACAGGGACCTCAATAGCGCCAAGAAGGACTCCTACAACAACTCCAGAGGCCCCGAGTACAGCGACTAGGAGCCCCAAATAGAGGAGCCTGCTCGGAAGCATCCCCGAGGAAGACGACAAGGACGATCCCATAGAGAAACCTGAGAGCCCCGAGAATGAGACCTGCCAGAGCCATTTGTGTTCAACGTCTGGTTTCTCGGCAGAGGCCGAAGGCAATCTTTCATCTGTGCAGCTTCCACCTCCGAGCTCAACGGAGGTTTCCATATCCATAACGACTCCTGATGCCGACTCTCGTGGGCCAGGCGCTGGGTCAATGCGAGGATCTGGTAGTCGACCGCGGGAAGACCAGAGGCAGAAAGAGGCGAGCCATGGCAGCTTGGCATCGGATCTTGCGAAAGGTCATCATGGTCACCGAAGCTGCTTTCTCCCAGTCCTTGTGCTCGGCTCTCTTGTCCATCGCTGGCATCCAGGAGCTGGCCAGTCATTTCGCTGTGCGTCAGAGAGGAGCTGGCTCTTCCACGGACAAGAGGGTGCCAACGTACTTCACCAAAGGCAAGCGCCTCGTGGATTCCAAGCGCAAGAACATCAAGAAGGCCTGCAGTCCAGAGGAGTGCGACCACCCAGAGGAGATGTCTCTCCCGGAGGGCAACAGCAAGGGCTACTGCGAGGTCTGCTTGAAGTGCGGATCGCGCTGGGAGAGGATCCCGCACTACGGCGAGGCGCCGGGCGGGAAGAAGGTCAACTCGGACAAGAGCGCCAAGCCGGTGACAGCGGCAGTGGCGCAGAAGCCTGCAGTGCCAGCATGCCCAGTTCACGCGGCCCCGATGGAGAAGGTCTGGGATCGCTACGAGAAGAAGTACTGCTATCTCTGTGCGATACGAGGCTGCGAGGATACGAAGGAGTACATGCAGGAGTTCGTGGAGGTAAAGCCTCAGGTGCACACCATCTCGTCGAGCGACGGGGACATGTGATCGGGGGTCTCGTCTACTTCGGGCGCCTTGACGACGGCAACAAGACGGATATCGTGATCACCGTGACGCCGGCCAATTCGGACGGCTTCGCGAACGGCGACCTCTTCGGCGACCACCTCGGCATCGGGTACATGAACAGGAGTTCGGATCAGTTCGACTACATCACAGAGAAGCGCGAGTTCGACACTGCGGACCGCATCGACATCTTCAAGGTCAACACTGGCGCGATCACCAGCGTTCTGTTCGATGGCGAGGAGCAGGGAGTTATCTCAAAAGGTCTTCGACGAGAACTTCGGCGTAGCCTAGCGAAGCTCTCCAAGAAGGGTGCCGACGTCACCGAGGTCTACAGCCGACCGAGAGTCACCCAATATTGTCGGCATCGCGGTCTTCAACCTGGGAGCGCGCTTGACCTCACCAATGGCTTCGACTTCGCGAAGGAGGCGGATCGCAATCGGGCGAGGGGCACCATCGAGAAAGAAAAGCCACTTCTTCTCACCCTCAGTCCGCCGTGCAAGGTCTGGAGCCGCATTCGTGACTTGTCACGCTACAAGCGCGACCGGGACATTGTGAGCAGCGAAGAGCATGAAGGACTCCAACATCTTGAGTTCAGTGCCGCGCTAGCCCGTGAACAACACGAACAAGGCGGACTATTCCTCTTCGAGCAGCCAGCCTGCGCCCGACCTTGGGATGTTCCGTGTATCCAAGCGCTTGCCGACACCGATGGCATTGGATGGGTCAATGCAGACATGTGCGAGTTCACCCTTCACGTCGACGGCGGCAAGCTCAGCCGGAAGCCGACGGGCATCCTCAGCAACAGCACGGAGGTTCTCAAGGCAGTTTGCAGGCGATGTACACACCGCAGCTCGGACCACGACCAGCTTGTCGGCAGCAAGTACACCAGGCTCGCTCAAGAGTGCACTCCACAGTTCTTCCACGCCGTCCTCAGAGGTCTTGTCAAGCATCTCAAGGGCGCCGGCATCATCGTGCACGCCAACGACGAGAAGAACTTTGTGGACATCCAGCCGTGCTTCTACCAGTACTCGAACGTTGTGGAGCACACCGCCGAGGAGTACATTCCACACAGTATCGACGATTTCTTTCAGGCGATCGCGGAGGACCAGCTTCAGATCGGGGTGTACCCAGCGCTCGATACGATCAACGAGGAGACGGCGGAGGGCGAAAGCCTTGGACCTGACTTAGGATATCCGAGCCTAGAACCTGACGGAGATGAAGATGAACCAGATACCGAATCCACGGAAATACCGACGCCGTTACAGCAACGACTTCTATTACGTGCTCACAACAATATGGGACATCCAGAGCTTCGAGAGTTCATCCGGGTTCTCCGTCACGGTCGGGTTCGTAATTCGACATTGCGTTGGGTTCGGCGGCATTTCGTTTGTCTGCCTTGTGAATCGAACAAGCGTCGAAAAGCTCGGCAACCAGGAGCGGTATTGCGATCGTTTCCGTTTAACTGTGTCGTTGGATGCGATACGTTTACGGTCAAAACAGTCATGGGTTTGGAGTTCAGTTTCGTGCGTACCATCTGTTGGGGGACGAACTACCAGATCGTGGAGCGCATCTCCGGGGGCGTCTCAGCCCAGGCCACCTGTGAAGCAGTTCAGCGTTCTTGGCATCGCCATTACGGGCCGCCTCGCATTCTTGTCGTGGACCAGGGCACGGAGTTCAAGGCAGAGTTCCAGGACAGGGCTCGAGAGTATGCCACCCTCGTTCACACCATCAATCTGAGGTCACCGTGGGAGAATGGCAAGACTGAGTGACGCGGAGGCTGGTGGAAGAGCATCTTCCAGAAGTCCGAGACCATCGAGCCGCGCAACAACATCAACGAGATCGACATGCTTGCCAATTTTGTGACACAGGCCAAGAACAGGTTCACCATCCGAAGTGGATTTCAGCTCAGCTCAACGAGTATGTGGCGAAGATCTACGACTACCAGGTTGTTTGCTTAGCGACGACGTCGTTAGCCCTGAGATGCTCCACACTGCACCGTCCATGGAGTACCAGAGGGCCCAGGCTATGAGGCAAGCAGCTATGCAGTCAGCCGTCAGCCTCAGCGACCAGCAGACCATGCAGAAAGCACTCAAGAGCCGTATGCGCAAGGAGCAGGAGCCGTTAAAGGATGGCGAGGTGGTGTTTATCTGGAGGCGAGTTACAGTTCGACAGCCCGACGGGAGCATCGATTACAAAGTGGGATGGAGCGGACCGGCTACGCTTGTCCCTGCCACTCAGAATGGATCTACGGTATTCGCCTACATGCGCGGTGTTCTCTTCAAGTGTGCCAGGATCCAGGTTCGGGCAGCGACTAACGAGGAGAGCATGGGTGCCGAGATTGTCAACGAGATGCTCCACAGCCTCAAGGAGAAGCTCAACCAGGTTCACCAGCAGCGGGGGTTCAGGGACATCAGCGGAGATGGAGAGCCACCGCAGGAGGACGAGGCTGTCGACGCAGAGCCACCGCAACAAGCTCCGCCACATGAAGGCGCAGAAGGAGGCGAAGAGGAAGTTCCCAGGCAGAGCAGCCAGCAGCCCGAGAGCGAACCTCGGGCTCCCTCATCTGATCAAGGTTCACGTCGAGGCATCGTTGCGGAGGCAGAGGGGGAGGCTTTTGGGGCGCCGCCAAGAAGCAAGCCAAGGTTCGACGACATGGAGCTGGACCGCCGGAGATTGGCATCATCATCGGCGCCGAGTTCAGGACGTGCTGCGGCAGGTGCAGTAGCTCCATGGCCAGCTCCGTCTGGGTTCACTACACCCAGCGCGTTTTGGCAGCAGCCCGGCGACAACGAGCGGTTCGTAGAGGTTTGTGACTTCACGAATGGCACCTACACGAACTTCAATGACGCCGAGAAGAGCGACTTCATTGCTATGGATGAGGTGTGGAACTACAGGAGGCTGGAGAGCGGACCGTGGCGACCAGTCACAGGCTTCGACGATGACAAGCACGTTGCGTTCAGCATCAAGGATTCTTGGGCGTGCCTCAGCTACCGCGGGAACTTCTATATCATGAAGGCCAAGTCCGAGGCGGCAGAGCTCAAGCACAACGCCATCAGCGACGACGACTGGCCGCAGTTCATCGCTGCGATTGCGAAGGAGTGGAACTCTGTTGTCGGGATCAAGGCAGTGACCGTCATCATGCCGGGCGACGCGGAGGAAACTCGCAAGAGCAAGCGCGAGCGGATCATCACCAGTCGGATCTTGCTACGCTGGAAGCCTACCGAGCAGGGCGTGGCTGCAAAGGCGAGATGGGTTGTGCATGGATTCAAGGACCCGGACATCATGGAGATCGAGCGGAGTTGCCCTACACCACAGCCGGTTACTCTTCACATTGCGATGCAGGCGCTCGCTGCGAGGGAGTTCGAGGCTAACGTGGGCGACGTTACGACCGCGTTCATGCAGGGCGATCCGAGCAAGAGGACTAAGCCGCTGTACGCCGAGCCGCCACCAGGAGGATATCTTGAAGCACTTGGAGTACCACCAGGTAGCCTTATTCGTCTAGATCGTGAAGTTTACGGACTTGTCAGCGGAATGGCAGCATGGAGGAGTACAATGGTTGATCGTCTCAGCAAGCTCGACTACCGCATGAGCATCTACGATCCCTGCTTGTTCTGCCTCTTCAATAACGAGCAGCATGGCAAGGATGACGACTACATCGTGCAGGGCATTGTGGTTCTTGAAGTTGATGACACGCTATCCGGAGGCAACGAGAAGCACATTGACAAGATGAACCAGCTCAAGTCCATGATCAAGTTCGGCCACTGGCATAATCTATATCGTGATGGTCCATATTCTTTTGCTGGCCGACGGTTTCCCAGGGGAAGGATTTCGGCTTCCGTATTGACATGGAGCGGTACATCAAGGACAAGTTGAATCCGATCGAGCTCAAGCGTGGTAGATTGTCAGATTCCAAGGGCCAACCTACAGAACGTGAAAAACGTCAACTTCGTGCCGTTATTGGTGGTCTTGGATGGGTTGCAAGGCAAGCGAGGCCAGACGAGGCGTCCACAGCTTCACTACTTCAGAGTTCGTTCTGCAACGCTGTGATGAAGGACATCTCCGACGCCAACTCCGCAGTGCGACGACTCGAAGCAGATCCAGTTTGGGCTTCGAATCGTTCCGATCAAGCCTACCGAGGCCAGAGTTGCGATCGTTAGCGACGGCAGCTTCGACACCGACAAGGAGGCGGGCGCTCCTCAAGGCGGATTTCTTGCGGGCGTGACGACGAAGGCGCTGAGCGACAACGAGGGGGCACCGTTCAGTATCATGAGCTGGGTCAGCCACAAGATCAAGCGGGTCGTGGGCAGCGCTATGGCGGCGGAGAGTTTCAGTTTCAGCGACGCGCTGGCGGAGGCGGAATGGATTTGGTCTCTATGGCAGGAGACTATGTGGAGCGATTTCGACACGAGTTCGAGGAGAAGGACGTCGATTCCAGAGCGCGAGGACCCCGCGGTTGCAGTTCTCAAGAGCGACAGTACCATCTCAGTGGATCCCAGTATCGTGAGTGTGGTAGATGCGAAATCGTTGTTCGACAACCTCGTGAAGGAGACGACTGGAGGTAACGATGGACGAGTAGCTCTTGAATTTTGTGTATGCCGATAGTCTATGCCTGCCATTGGATGCCGTGCAAGGTGGGTTCAGCATCACTGTATGCCGGCGGATGCGTTCACCAAGAGGTCGCCCAACACTGCAGTTCTCACCAAGTTGATGCGATTTGGTCGTTTCAGAATTTTCGACGAGCAAGGCTAATTGCAGAAGAGAGTTGCAGAGAAGGCCAGGGGGGATTTGTGCCGCGACCGCGCAAACGCGAGCAGCTCGACAGACAGCCTGTAGGATGCGCTGTTACGCCGTCACATGTTTCGAGGTGACCTCCATGTGTTTTCATTCCATAACGATTTTTGTGCAATAACGTGTGCAGCTGGCAGATGTTTGTATCGTATCACGCTGTGGCCAAAGACTTTCTTGGGGGCTGTGATTTCAGCTTTCTTGATGTTCTAGATCTCTTTCCAGAGTGTGTGTCTAGAAGTCTGGGGAGGCCTCAGTTGGCCACAGTCGTTTCACATAACAGTTGTGTTTCGTCCGCAGCTGGCTTGGGTCAGATGTGCGCGCAGTGGAAAAGAGTCCGCGATTTTTGTTTCGTTCTATTTGTTTTCTCAGAGGCTTTCTTCGGCATCGTTGGGGCCTCTGGGGTGCTTCGTGGGGGCGTCTTGGAGGCCTCTTGGGGGCCTCATGGAGGTCTCTCGGGGGCCTCTGTGGGCTCGAGGGGCCACCGTAGTGGGAAAGGCTTGACGTCTCAGTTCGTCTTCCCTCTCTGGGGCTTTCTTGGGGCCCTCTTGGGGCCCTCCAGGGGTTGTCTTGGGCCGTTCTGGGGGGCCCCTGGGGCTGTCTTTGGGCCTTCTTGGGCCGTCTTGGGGCCTTCTTGGAGGCATCATGGGCCGTCTTGGGACGATCTCGGGGGCCACTTGGGCCGTCGTGTTCGCTGTGAAAACGTAAATGCGGATGTGCTGAAAATGCACGTTTTTTTCCAAGGTCCCGGGGTGATTTTGGCTTCTCAGGGCCAGCTCGGCGATCCTCTGGAGGCGCCTTTGGGCTGTCTTGGGGGCCTCGTAGGCCATCTTGTCGCCATCTTGGATCGTCGTGGGGCTACCGTGGGCCGTCATGACGCTCTCTTCGACTGTCTTGGCGTTCTGTCTGGGCCCCTGTTGGGCTGTCTCGGGGATTTCGGGGGCTCTGGAGACCCCGGGGGTGCGTTGACGAGCTCGTCCCCCCCCCCCCCCCCCCCTGTAGAATGGCATTTTGGACCCCAGGGGAGGGGGAAGGGGGAGGGGGACAGCCAACTGTCCCACATGCCTTTTCATCCCCTGCAAGTGGGGGTCGGCGGATTACTTGGACGCCTCCGCCTCTTCACCCGCACCCCTTCCCTTCTCCCCCCTCCTCCCTACTCGCACTCAGACTCACGCTCACACTCGGACTCACTCACACTCAGACTTCTTCAAGCTCAGACTCACACCGAGACTCATTCAAACTCGGACTCAGCACTCGGGCTCTCTCGTACGCAGCCGTACCCATACGCGGGCACACTCGGACTCCGAGACACTCCTGCTCGGACTCACTTCTCACACTCGTACTCATGCACACACTCGGAATCACTCGCCCTCAGATTCACTCACACTCGGACTCTCTCGCACAATGACCACTCACACGCAGGCTTGCAAGGATGCCTCCGAGCGAGGCTCTGGCTTCGGTGCTCCAATGGGAAGCCGCCAGCGAGGGGGACCCTCTCTACTCTTGTGTTCGTTCGCGCCGGTCTTGGTGGGCGCCTCGGGCGGTGTGCCAGTCTTGTGGCTCGGGCTTCTATGCTCAGGAGGGGAAAAAACACAGACAGAGACAAGTCATCGTCGATTCCCCAGAAAATATGGCCGGGGAGGGGGCTCCTGGCCCATTCGCGGCCAGACTGTGGGGATGCCTCGGGCGGTTTTTGCCTGCTCGGTGTCCTGGACTTCCCCTTCGCTTTCGGAGCAGGTCGTGATGATGTCTCGAGGGAGGCGCTGGATCCAGCACCCCAAGGGTGAGCCTCCGGGGAGGGGGCTACTGGCCCATTCGTGGCCAGACAGTTGGGATGTCTCGGGCGGTTTGCCTGCTCGGTGTCCTGGACTTCCTTCGCTTTCGGGGCAGATCCTGACGCTGTCTCGAGCGAGGCGCTGGACCCAGCACCCCGAGGCCGAGCCGCCGGGGAGGGGGACACTCGCTCGTTCGCATCCAGGTTCGGGCGGCTTGGCGGCCTGGAGTCTTCCCTGGTTTCCAGAGCGGGTCGTGAGGATGTCCCGAGCGAGGCGCTGGCTTCAGCACCACCGAGGGGGTCTCCGGGGCCCGGTCGCGGCCGAGTCGTGGGGTCTCGATCGGTGCGATCGCCTGGTGGCCAGGACCCCCAGGCTTCCAGGGCGCGCCCACGCCAGTGAAGCGTGCGTCATGGAAGGGCGGCGGGATGTCAGCCTTAGCAGCCAGCCCAGGATCCAGAAGGAAGCCCCCTCCTGCTCTCTTCCTCCCCTTCCTCCTCC
>CAUYUJ010020609.1:74883-99883 GCA_963575745.1 Prorocentrum cordatum | reverse complement strand
AGGTTGCTCACGAACTCGCCTGCCAGTTCTTTACCCAGCTCGTACTTGCCACGCACGGCACCCAGGTACTGGCATGGTGCGCATATTTTTCTCCACCGACGTCTCGACACACACACACACATTTCGCGATCGTCCGTCTATCTGCAGTCCTGCATACTGCAGCCTGGGGGTCGGCTTGTTCACAATATCTATGCAGCTCTGTGGCTTCTGCCGCCCCGCTGACCCCTTGGGGCCCGAGGGTGTTCTGCGAATGTCACATAATGGAGGGAGTCTTGAGGATCCGAAGGCACGGAATCTTCGACGACAGTGATGCTTTCGATCGGTGACTTCGGCACTGGCTGTTTCGGAGCTCTCGCGGAGTCATTTGGAACTGCTTTGGCACGTATGCGTGTAGATTTTGGGTCGATCAGGATGCTGGGACCATTAATGGCAGCATTTCCTTCCGCCCTCTTGGGGCATCGTGTCAGTCTGCAGGTTCCGATGCCCAGCTACATGGGTACTTTTCGGGCAGACGAACACGTCAGCATTATTGCGCGGGCCACCCCGTTTGAGGTGCCGTCATCTTGAGACTGTCAGTGCGAATTACTGCACCACTTGGTTTCAACTAACAGGGGAGCAACAGTGGGGAGACAAATCGCTACTAAGGGCAGGCGGGAATAAGGATGACGAGGAGGAGAAGGAGGAGGATGAGGAGGAGGAGGGGGAGGAGGAGTAGGAGGAGGAGGAAGAGAAGGAGAGAAGGATGGGTCCACATGGCGAGTCCAGGTGTTTTCAGGACGAGCCGAAGTTCACGGAGGGCGGAGGGAAGCGGGATGGAGGAGGGAGGGGGGAAGGAGGGGTGGGGAGGAGGGAGGCGGGAGGAGTGGGGATGAAGGAGCAAGGGGCAGGAAGGAGGCGAGACGGAGGAGGGCGGAGGGCGGAGGGCGGAGGGCGGGGGGCGGAGGGGGGAGGGAGGCGGGAGGCGGGAGGCGGGATGGAGGGAAGAGGGAAGAGGGAAAAGGAGGGAGGAGGGAGGAGGGAGGATGGCGGGGGGAAGAGGGAGGAGGGAGTAGAGAGGAGGGGGAAGGGAGGAGGGGGAGAGAGGAGGGAGGAGGGAGGAGGGAGGAGGCAGGATGATGATGATGACGGTGATGATGATGATGCTGATGCTGATGATGATGATGATGATGATGATGATGATGCTGATGCTGATGCTGATGCTGATGTTGATGCTGATGCTGATGCTGATGCTGATGCTGATGCTGATGCTGATGCTGATGCTGATGATGCCGATGCTGATGCTGATGCTGATGATGCTGTTACTGTATGGTGCTGATGATACTGCTGCTGCTGATGATGGTGATGATGCTGACGCGGATGCTGATGATGCTGTTGATGATGCTGACGCGGATGCTGATGATGCTGATGCTGATGCTGATGTTGATACTGATGCTGCTGATGATGATGCTGATGCTGATTGCGATGCTGCTGATGCTGATGCTGATGCTGCTGCTGTTGATTCTGATGACGCCAAAGATTCTGATGATGAATATGCAGGTTATGGCGATGACGCTGACGATGGTCATGACGATGATGCTGCTGCTGCTGATGATACTTATGATGACGATGCTGATTATGATGATGATGCTGATGTTGCCGATGAGGACGATAATGATGATGCTGATTATGATTATGGTGGTGGTGGTGATGACTGTGATGATAATGATGATGACGACGACGACGATGATGATGATGCTGATTATGATGATGATGATGATGATGATGATGCTGATGATGATGCCCATGATGATGATGGTGCCGATGCTGATGCTGATGTTGATGCTGATGCTGATACTGCTGCCTGCTGCTGCTGCTGCTGATGATGATGATGATGATGATGATGATGATGATGATGATGATGATGATTATGAGAGGAGGAGAGGAGGAGGAGGAGAGCAGGAAGGAGGAGGAGGAGGAGGAGGAGGAAGGAGGAGGAGAGGGGAGGAGGGAGGAGGAGGAAGGGAGGAGGAGGGAGGAGGGAGGAGGAGGGAGAGGAGGAGGGAGGAGGAGGAGGGAGGAAGGAGGGAGGAGCGAGGAGGGAGAGGGAGGAGGGAGGAGGAGGGGAGGAGGGAGGGGGGAGGGGGAGGGGGAGAGGGGAGGGGGGAGGGGAGGAGGGGGAGGGAGGGAGGAGGAGAGGAGGGAGGGAGGGAGGAGCGAGGAGCGAGGAGGGAGGAGGAGGGAGGGAGGCGGGAGGGAGGGAGGGGGGAGGGAGGGAGGGAGGGAGGGGAGGAGGGAAGGAGGGAGGGGGGAAGGAGGAGGAGGGAGGAGAGGAGGAGGGAGGGAGGGAGATGATGCTGATGATGATGCCCATGATGATGATGGTGCCGATGCTGATGCTGATGTTGATGCTGATGCTGATACTGCTGATCCTGCTGCTGCTGCTGCTGATGATTGATGATGATGATGATGATGATGATGATGCTTATGAGGAGGAGGAGGAGGAGGAGGAGGAGGAGGAGGGAGAGGAGGAGGAGGAGGAGGAGGAGGAGGAGGAGGAGGAGGAGGAGGAGGAGGAGGAGGTGGAGGAGGTGGAGAGAGGAGGAGCGCGACGAACCGTCATCGGCCCGGGCGCGGCGCCCAGGTGTCCGACACGGAACTGCTCCTGCACCTGCGGCCCTGCGCTGCCGGGGAGGGCGAGAACCACGTCGGGGCGCCGCCGCGCGCGCCTCGCGCGGGGGGTTGGCGAAGAGGGCCCCGAGGTGGGAGGGCCTCTGAAGGCGCGCCTTTGGAGGCCCAAGAGGTCCAGACGAGGTTTCTCCACAGCGCCGAAAGGAGGAACGACCACAGATGTTCCTCAGTGTTTCACGGATGTGGAGTTTCCCGCTCTTTCTGCCAGGAGGGCCCCAGGGCGGGAGGGCCTTCGGAGAAGGTTCTGTGTCCCCGGGGGAGACGGAAAACTTCTCAGAAGGCAGGGGGGCTTTGAGAATCCCCGCCGCCTTTTCACAAGGCCTGTTCCTTCTCACTTCCCCCCGGGGCGTGCCGCGGAACAGGACGAGCCAGTTGAGATTCTCGCTTTCCCTGCTGTCCGACCGCTCAGGACAGCCCAAAGCCTCCCAAGACCGCCCCTGGGAGCCCGAAGAGGCTGTCAAGAGGGTCCCATGACTGCCCACGAGGGCCCAGGGAGGGGCCAAGAGCCACCCAAGGCAGCCAGAAGGGAGCCAGAAAAGAACCCCCAGACGGCGCAGGAGGGTCCCAGCACGCTCCAAGATCGGCCCAACAGCACTCCCCAAGACGGCCCTGGATGACTTCCAGACGTTCAAGGGGGGCCTCTGCAGGCCCCAGAGGTCCGCAAGAAGTCCCCCCCCCCCCCCACCCACACAGCGCCTGAGGACAGAACAAGCCCAGATTTTCCGCAGGATTTCACGCGTTTTGAGCTTCTCGCTTGTTCTGCTTCCCGACCGCCCAAGACGGTCCAAAAAGCTCCCAAGACCGCCCCTAGAGGCTTCGAGAGGCTGCCAGGAGAGCCCCACGGCTGCTCGCGGGGGCCCGAGGAAGGGCCAAGAACCACCCAAGACGGCCAAAGGGGGCCCGACAAGAGCCACTGGAACGACCACAGAGAAGATACCAAACTACGAAACAAACGGCTCAAGCATGCCCATAATCCTCCACGACCGCCTCTGGACGGCGCAGGAGGCGCCTTAAAGGCATCCCCAAGGACGCTCCAAAGCTCCCCCAGAGCAGAAGAGAGCCCGAACCTTCTGTTTTCCTAACGCTCTTATTTTCCAAAGGTTTTTGAGAGTTGCTCGGCTTTCCCCTCCGTCAGGATCCTGTTTGCCCAAGACAGCCCCAGAGGCTCCCGAAACCTCAGCCCGAAAACCCAAGATGCTGCCAAGAGGGCCACACGACTGCCCACGAAGGCGCACGGACGGCCCAAGGTGCACCCAAAAGACGGCCAAGGAGAGCCCCACAAGGGTTTCCTGAGGGGAGCCACAGAGCAGGAGCGAGGCTCCGAGACGGCTCAAGCGCGCTCCAGAACCTTCCACGACGGCTTCTGGACAGCTCTGGAGGTCCCCAAGACGCCACGCGACCGCCCCAAGAGCGCTCCAAGGCTCCTCCAGAGAGCCGACAGAAGCCAACATCACAGGTATCTTCAGGTTTTTACGCATTCCCTGCTGCTCTATGTTTCGGGTCCCCGGCTGCCCAAGGCGGCCCAAAAGACTTCCAAGACCGCCCCTGGAACCGCCAAGAAGCTGCCATAAGGGCCCCACGACAGCCCAAGAGGGCCAAGAACTGCCCAAGTGCCGCCCAAGACGACCAAAGGGAGACCCAATAGAGCCCCAAGAGAGCCGCAGAAGATGCCACAGAGCCTGTCGGCTTCGAAAGGCACCAAAGACCCCAAACATGCCCCCCCAGAGGCCCCCTCCGGCTTCGAGACGACCCTATGACCCCCATGAGGGCACCAAGAGGCGAAAATGATGAGTCGCCTTTGAGTTTGTGGTGTATTTCAACGTTCTTGCCGTTTCGTGCGTTTCGCGGTCGACGACTGCCGAATACATCCCCAAGAACGCCCCGAGACAGCCGAAAAGGCTTCAGAAGAGCCCTGAGACGGCCCCTCCTGGGGGGGAGAGCAATGGAAGCCCCCCCTCGCGGTCCGCGGGCTCGCAGTCGTCGCGTCGTCCCCCACACGAAAGCGACGAGGTACGACGACGTGCGACGACACGACGACTTGCGACGACTTGCCACGACGATTCGGTTGGACCCCCCATGGCGGACAGCCCCAGGATGGCCCCGGATGGCTCAAACTTGCTTCCAAGACGATCCAAAAGTCCCTCGAGACGGCCCAACAGGGTTTCAAGATGGCTTCAAGACGGCCCAGGAGGCACCCGAGGCGCAAGTCGGCACGACGCTTTGAGTGGGGTCGCGCCCTCGTCGGTCGGCAGGGGCCGCGGCCTCCGCCTCACTCTTGTCCCTGGTAGAGATGCCAGCAAGGCAGGGCGCCGACATGAGGCCCACTTAGGGCTCAGGAGGGGCTCGGGTTGTTGGTCCGTTCCTCAGGTCTAGGTCCGGGAACCTATTCGTGGACGAGGCCCACAGTGGTCTGGCAAGCCCCTTCGTTCCCCAATTGGCGTTCTTGTTGGCAGTGCCATGGCTGTATTTCTTTTGTATCGCACCACCGATGTGTCGTTCGGGGCGGGCTGGGTATTTCGCCTGATGTTTGTCGCTGGCTCATTTTCTTTGTCTTCACACACATATATATATATATGTACATATACATCTATATACATGTATTATTTGCAACGGTATGGAGTATGCTTCGTTCGGCCAAATGATGGTCTCGATCTGGCGCCTCAAGCGCTCGTCTTTCAGAGTCAAGCCGCTGCATGGAAGGTTTTTTTCAATCTGTGACTTCTGCCTCGGCGCCGCGCATTCACATCCACACGGATACAGGGCGCGTCGGTTTCGAAACGGGCCTCTCTCGCTCCTTCGCCGCGCCCAATCGTTTCAAGCGTCTCCAGCACATGCACGGATTGAGGCGGTCTCTCTTCCCAGATTCGGGGTCTATTTTCTCGGGACTCCCCGACAACTTATGACCGCACGGGCCACTGCGCAGCAGTTGCACCCAAATTGAGGGCGGCCCCTTCTCGAAATGGGGGCTCTCGCCCGAGACGACGCCCTCCTGCCGTGTATGACCACGAGCCTCACGCCATGCTGCGGTTGCACTTCCTCTGCAGCGCGGGGCTGTCGCGCGGCACTGCCTGAACTTTGCACGGCCGACCCGCACAGTGAGGACGAGCGACCTTCCCGATGGTGCCCCTGCATCCTTGCCTCCTCGGCCCATCCTTGGCCACTTTCGTTGGCCGCACCCCGCCCGAGCGGCTTCGGAGTGGGCGTCCGAGGCTCTTGCATCCTCATCGCGCATCCCTCTGATACGGGCCGACTGTTATCAAGGGCGCCCTCGAGGGAGCGAAGATATTCGCGCTTCGCTCTTCGCGGTTCGGCTCCGATTCCTCCTCATCCTCCTCTTATCCCGTGGGAGGCGGCGCGAGAGCGCGAAATTATTCGCATTTCGCGCTTCGCGCAGCGCGAAGCGCGAAGTTGGGAGCCCTTGGATACGGGCCGACCGTTACCCCGCTTGTCGCCTTCTGTCCAGCTCTGCGGATGCGGCTTTCACAACGGCTATCCCGCCTGCGTTGAGAGGGGCCCTTGGGCGCGCGCCTTGCCCGGGGGGAGGCGTTTTGCGCAGGGGAGGAAGAGACGGGGGAACTAAACGAGGAGGGGACTTGGGACTGAAAGCTGCCTTGCAGCATCGGTGCGGGATGCTGGGTTTACTCTGGTCCTCCTCTTCCCTCTCCTCCCACGCCCCCCTGACTGGCAAGGCTTCCAAACAAACGGTGCGTCACACGAGAGCGCCGCATTCTTCGTGTCCTGGCCAGAGCCATTGTTCGACAACGTACTCCGAAAACGCACATCAACACTGTACTACGCGAGCCACTTGAACAGAAGTCCATGGCGCAGGCGTTGACTGCAACAGTGACCTTCTTGGTGTTGCTCGTGCACTGCAGTGGGCTCAGCCTGCATACTAATTGCGGAGGGCATAATGACAGCAGCGTTTCTGTGGCCCAGCAAAAAATCATACGCAAGGCCAACGCGGGTTCTGCACTCTCAGCGAGCATGGGATCTTACCCAGGAACCTCAAGTGGCGTTTCTGGCGTTGTGTCGGTCACCGTGGACGGTGGTCTCCTCAAAGTCGCTTACACTTTGACAGGTCTGGACGCGAGCTTGACATCAGGTGGCTTGCACATTCATTCTGGTTCAGGAACTGAGGTGTGTTCCGATTCGTCCCTCCCGGGAGGCCACTACTTCGCGACGGGCTTTGCCGACCCGTGGTTTACCACATGGGCAAAAAGCTCTGGCGATACCACAGCCGTCGGTTCTTTCACGGTGGGTGCAAGTGGATATGACACTCTTGCCGACAATGATCTCCATGCGGTGGTGGTGCACGGTGCCGGAGGTGCCCGAGTGGGTTGTGGATTCCTTCAGTACTACGGGTCTCTATCATCAAGCATCGGCTCGTATCCAGGAACCTCGAGCGGTGTGAGTGGGGTGTTCACAGTCTCGGTGTATACGGGTGTGCTCGAAGTGTCCTACACATTGGATGGGCTCGCCGCGAGTGAGACTTCGGGCGGGTTGCACATCCATTCTGGGGCGGGCGCTGATGTGTGCTCCAGCGCTTCCCTCCCAGGTGGCCACTACTTCGCGACGGGTTTCGCCGATCCGTGGTTTACCACGTGGTCGAAACCGGCCGGCTCCACGAGTGCCTCGGGAACCTTCATCGTCGGTGCATCTGGCTACGACACTCTCGCTGAGAATTATCCGTACGGGCTTCGCCCCCTGCCGCCGGCCCCCTCTCTCGGAGAATGGGCCATGGAAGAGCTAAATCATGAGGCCTTGGCGCTGTCGTGAAGCAGTATCGAAACTTCATGCGAAGCCGATTCGCAATCAGCAAAACCAACTGATCACAAGAGGGGTTACCACACCTGGCGATTGGTAAGACGTGTATGGTTTACGGGCTTGGTTACCACACCTTGCGATTAAAGGGCCGAGGGAGTTCTCGCAGTTTGGGTTACCACGCCTTGCGATGGATGTGCGTGAAGGGTGGCACCGAATTTCAGAAATGTGGCAAATCCCATGTGTTTTTGGACCCTGACCCCGCGGATCTGCGTAGGGGTGGCGAATTTCAGAAATGTGGCAAATCCCCTGTGTTTTTGGACCCTGACCCCGCGGATCTGCGTGAGGGGTGGCACCGAATTTCAGAAATGTGGCAAATCCCCTGTGTTTTTGGACCCTGACCCCGCGGATCTGCGTGAGGGGTGGCACCGAATTTCAGAAATGTGGCAAATCCCCTGTGTTTTTGGACCCTGACCCCGCGGATCTGCGTGAGGGGTGGCACCGAATTTCAGAAATGTGGCAAATCCCATGTGTTTTTGGACCCTGACCCCGCGGATCTGCGTGAGGGGTGGCACCGAATTTCAGAAATGTGGCAAATCCCATGTGTTTTTGGACCCTGACCCCGCGGATCTGCGTGAGGGGTGGCACCGAATTTCAGAAATGTGGCAAATCCCCTGTGTTTTTGGACCCTGACCCCGCGGATCTGCGTGAGGGGTGGCACCGAATTTCAGAAATGTGGCAAATCCCATGTGTTTTTGGACCCTGACCCCGCGGATCTGCGTGAGGGGTGGCACCGAATTTCAGAAATGTGGCAAATCCCATGTGTTTTTGGACCCTGACCCCGCGGATCTGCGTGAGGGGTGTCGATTTCGAGCCCCCCCAGCAATTCAGACAACGCGCTCAGGGGGTGCTAAAAAGCCGGTTTGGGCCCCCCCCCCCTCGCGCGGTCAATCAACTAGTTACAGTAACCAGCAATAAGTCAATGAGTTACAGTAACCAGCAAGAAGCAGAACTGTAACACTGGAAACTAAAAGCTACAACTGGTACAGGAAACTGCGAATCACGGGCCTACAGCCTGGTGGCCCCACAAGGGGGCCGGCGGATCTCCACGCCGTGGTGCTGCACGCAGCCTCGGGCTCACGCATTGGTTGCGGTTACCTTGGAAGCTACTCGACCGTGCCGAGCGAGCTCGCTGCGGCGATGGGCCCTTATCCAGGTACTTCCAGCGGTATCTCTGGTGTCGTGTCCGCAACAGTCATGGACTCTGGGCTCCTTCGATTGGGCTACTACTTGGACGGACTCGCGGCAAGTGAAACCTCGGGCGGGCTGCACATCCATTCGGGGTCGGGCACTGCTGTGTGCTCCGACGCTTCCCTCCCAGGTGGCCACTATTTCGCGACGGGCTTCGCCGATCCGTGGTCCACCACGTGGTCAAAGGCGGCTGGCAGCACTGTTGCCAAGGGCTCTTTCACGGTGGGTGCAAGCGGCTATGACACCATTGCTGCAAATGCGGACCACGCCGTGGTGCTACACGCTGCCTCGGGTGCACGAATTGGCTGTGGCTACGCGGGTGCTGGCAAGTCCCTGACCGCCGCCATGGGCTCGTACCCAGGCACGGCGAGTGGAGTGTCCGGGACCGTGACGGTCACCGTGAGTATGGGCCTCCTCTCCGTCTCCTACACCCTCACGGGACTCTCTTCGAGCGACACGTCCGGCGGCCTGCATATCCACTCAGGGTATGGTGCAAGTGTTTGCTCGGACCCGTCCCTTCCAGGTGGCCACTACTTCGCCTCGGGCTTCACTGATCCGTGGTACACCACGTGGACCAAAGCGGCTGGCACCACGGTGGCTTCAGGCTCTTTCACCGTGCTCGCGTCGGGGTACGACACCCTCGCCGAGAACTACCTCCACGCCGTCGTGGTTCACGCTGGCTCGGGTGCGCGGATCGGGTGTGGTGTGCTTGGCGGGTCATTCTCAAGCCCGTTTGCCACGGGTGATCCGCACTTGCAGAATTTGCACGGTGAGAGGTTCGACCTGATGAAGCCGGGTAAGCACCTTTTGATCCAAGTTCCGCGCAAGAGCCCTGAGAACACGCTGCTTCGTGTGGACGCTGACGCACAGCGCGAGGGTGGACAGTGCACAGACATGTACTTCCAAGAGCTGAACATCACAGGCGCCTGGGCGGAGGCGAGGCAGACCGGCGGCTTCCACTACCACGCCGACGACGTCGACGGCAAGCCTCCTCAATGGGCGCACTTCGGGAGCGTGCAGCTGAAGGTCTCCCACGGGCGCACGCGGCAGGCCCGCGCCAGGGAGATTCGTGCCGATCCGCCAGTCTGGCGAGGCCTGCCCCAGGGAAGCCTCGCGGAGCGCTGTGTACGGATTAGGAGGGACAGCTCGGCACAGACCCACGCAGACGCCGGTGCGCATGAGCATATCGGAAGACATAAGACAAATGCAGGGGACTAGGATCATCCAGGAGCTGTGGACGAGTGTGGGGACTCCTGGACTCTGTGTCGATCTAGCTGTGTCTCCCTGGGCCCCTGTAAACTGGGGCGCCCGCTCTCTCTCCCCCCGAGGGCGGGAGACACCCACATCCAGCGCCCCGCCAGGTCCCTGGGGGCACGTCCTCGGATCGGTGTGTCGGAATCGCCGGCGTGCAGCAGGGAGTCAGGTACCTGAACCTCTACGTCAAGGACCTCATGCGCACGGGCTACGCCGTCGGAGGCCTGCTGGGAGAGGGCGACCAAGCCGCACACGCGCGCCCGGCAGGGTCCAGATCTGGACCTGTCGGCCTTTTGCCTCCCGCCCCGCGCGGGCCTGGCCCAGCCCTGCAGGTCTGGATCTGGACCCGTAGGCCCCCCACCACGAGCCAAGACCTCGACCTGCGGGCCCTCAGACCCTCGCGGACCTCCTCCCCTTCCTCCCCCCCCTCCGCCTCCTCCTCCTCCTCCGCCTCCTCCTCCTCCTTCTCCTCCTCCTCCTCCTCCCTCTCTACCGCCTCCTCCTCCTCTACCTCCTCCTCCTCCTCCTCCTCCTCCTCCTCCTCCTCCTCCTCCTCCTACTCCTCCTCCTCCTCTACCTCCTCCTCACCTCCTCCTCCTCCTCCTCCTCCTCCTCCTCTCCCCTCCTCATCCTCATCCTCCTCCTCCTCCTCCTACCTCCCTCCTCCTCCTCCCCCTCTCTCCTCCTCCTCCTCCTCCTCCTTCTCCTCCTCCTCCTCCTCCTCCTCCTTCTCCTCCTCCTCCCTCCTCCTCCTCCCCTCCTCCTCTCCTCCCTCCTCCTCCTCCTCCTCCTCCTCCTCCTCCTCCTCTCCTCCTCTCCTCCCCTCCCCCTCCTCCCTCCTGCCTTCTCCTCTCCTCTCATACTCCTCCTCCTCCTCTCCTTCTCTCCTCCCCCGCCGCCTCTTCCTCCTCCTCCTCCCCCCCCCCTCCTCTTCTCCTCCTCCTCCTCCTCCTCCTCCTCCTCCTTCCCTCCCTCCTCCTCTTCTCCCTCTTTCTCCTCCTCCTCCTCCTCTTCCGCCCCTGCGCGAACTCGCGGCCTCGGTGCGGCCACGGGCGCCGCAGGTCTGGAATCAGACTGGGTGCTCTCCGGCACTTGTCCGAGTCTAGCCCTGCGGCCCCCTGGGAGCCTCTTGGGGCCTCTTGGGGTCATCCTGTCGTGGCGCCAACATCGCAGAGCGGATTTTGTTCGTCTGCAAGGTCGGTGCAGTGAATCGTGGGGCCTCCAGGTCTAGATCTAGACCTGCTTGGGCCATCTTGGGGCCTGCAGGTCTAGATCTAGACCTGCTGGGGCGTCACGTCGTTTTGGGGGGGGGGCGTCTCATGGGGCACCAATAAGGGTGCGCGCTCCTTCGCCGCCCCGTTGGGGCTAGACCTAACCCTGGGGCTCCCTGCGACATGTGGGCGACGCAGACAAACGAGGTCGCCTTCGCCGACGCTGGCACGCAAGTCGCCCGCGCGAGGTCGCGCGTGAGCGCCCTCGCTTCCAACGTGGCATGCCGCGCTGGCGGCCCGCACAGGCCACCGCGCAGGGTCGCTGCGTGAACGTGCGTGAGGTTAAGGCGGGCCTGTCCCTTCTACAAGGGGAATGTGCAAGAATAGTCAAAAAATAGGATGGGGACTATTTTTGGAGCATTTCGTTGACCACTTTGGAGTATTTTTCCAATATTTCCTTTTTTTCTTTCGAGAGTCCCCCTGTAGGGGGACACGCCCGACTTCAGAGTAAGGCCTGCTTCCTTTCGCCGCTCCATGCCTGGATCTCCTGCGCCCCCCCCAGCCCCCCCCCCTGGGCAGAGGCCTGCTGGGGGACGACGACCACGCGGAGGCGTCGGCGCCCCCGGCGGAGTGCGCCCGCCGCATGGCCCTCCTCCGCGTGGGCTCGTCTGGCGCCCTCTGAGGCCCCGCGCGCCGCCGCCGGCCCCTCTCTGGCGTGGAGCTCTCCCGGCCAGGGCTGCGCGCGCCTGCGGCCTCCGCCGGCCCCCCCCCCCGGAGACCTCCCCCCCCCGAGACCTGTCGGGACGATCGAAAGGGGTACGGAAAGAATGGGTGCGATGCTCGACAGGGGTGAAAAAATCTGGCTGCCCACCCACCCTACCTAGGCCAACTATGCCTTGCTCGCGCGCTGCACGGCACGCGCGTGGGACAACGCGGCCTTTTGGCCCAGAAGAGAACCCAGAGTCCGGAACGCGTCGTTAGTCAAAAGTGGTTGAGATCGGTAATGCACCAAGTTCCTGTTCATTTTGCACAGGACTCGCTGTCCGCGCCGCCACGGCCTGAGTTCACTTGAGACCGAAGGTCGCCAACAGCGGCCGCTGTTGGTTTGTACCCATGTTTTCCGTGCACATTCCAGGCGTTTCAAACCCGGGCGCTGCATTTCTTATCAGATGTTTATGATTTTTCTTAGCATTATTATTTGTAGTATTATCATTTTCATCATTATTATTATCAGTCTTAGTAGTAGTATTAGTATTCTTCTTCTTTTCTTCTTATTCTTATTTTTAATGATATTGTGCTCGATATTCTTGTTAATATTAATATTATTGTTTTACTACTATTGTTATGATGATGATGATGATGCTGATGATGGTGATGGTGATGATGATGATGATGATGATGATGATGATGATGATGTGATGATGATGATGGTGGTGATGATGATGATGGTGATGATGATGATGATGGTGATGGTGATGATGATGAAGATGATGGTGATGGTGATGGTGATGATGATGATGATGGTGATGGTGATGGTGATGGTGATGATGATGATGATGGTTGTGATGATGATGATGATGATGGTGATGATGATGATGATGATGCTGATGCTGATGCTGATGATGATTCTGATTATGATGATGCTGCTGATGATGATGATGATGATGATGGTGATGATGATGATGGTGGTGATGATGATGATGATGAGGATGATGATGATGATGATGATGATGATGATGATGATGTTGATGATGATGACGATGATGATGATGATGCTGATGATGCTGCTGATGATGATGCTGATGCTGATGCTGCTGATGATGATGATGATGATGATGATGATGATGCTGCTGCTGCTGCTGCTGATGATGATGATGATGATGATGATGATGATGATGATGATGATGATGATGGTTATTACTTATTATTATTATTATGAATATGATTCTATTTAATATGTTGCCACCGGCGTCTTCGCCTGGCTTCGGGCCCCAGGGCCATCACAGATCGATCCGGCTCAAGACATGCTGCAGACAGATGGGGTCTAGGGCTCCAGTCGCCCTCTTCCGCGACGCCGCTGCTTGCTCGCAGCGTCGGATCTCCAGGGACCAGGTTCGCCGTGAAGGGGCGGGGGGTTTTGGAGGAGAGAGGTCCTGGAGGTCTTGCTCCGGTCTTCGGTTTCTTCCGGGGCTCTCCCTTGGGGAAAGCCCCGGGTTCAAGGACCCGTTCCCACCAGGATCCGCCAACCGGCGGAGCCATCTCTGGGCCACCTTTGGAGCACCTCGGGGCTTCCTTGGATCACCTGGCCACCGAGAGCCTTCTGAGAGAATCTTGGAGCCTTCAGGGGCCTACCGTTGTGGGCTATCTCTGATAATACTGGGGCTATCTTGGGCTCCCTGGGGCCCAACTTGGGGACTCTCAGGAGCATCGTCGGGCCGACTTGGAGCTATGGTTTATCGATGTTGGTGGCGTTTTGGTCCCTCGGGAGGCCACCAGGGTCGCCTTGTTGCCATCGAGGAACGTCTTGGGAAACCCTGAGACGATCTTGGATCGTCGTGGGTTCGTGGACTCTCTTTGAGCTCTCCTGTGGTGCGTCCTTGAGGACGCTCAGGCTTTCTTGGGCGTCTGGTGGCGTCCCCGTGGGGATCCTGGGGCTACCTGCGCAGAGCGGCCAGTTGAGCTGCCCCCCGACGGCCCCCCCCCGTTTTCACAAGCCCTCCTGTGCTGTCAGGCCCTGTGCCTCCAATACTCAGCAGCTCGCCTCCTCCTGCTCGCGGCTTTCCCTTCTGCCCCCCCCCCGCCCACCCCGGCACGCACGTGGCGACAATTGCAATCCTGGCATCTTGGGGAGGACGAGGTCTCGCAGGGTCTGACACCGTGAGACACCGCTCCGCTGGGCCCCCCCGGGGGGCGCGGCAGGTCTTTGGGACAGCTGCGCGACCGGCGGCGCCCAGAACAGGGAGGCGATTGGGGAATCCTGGGAGCAGAGATGCGGGGCAAAGGAGATATCAGGGCCCCCCAAATCGGCGTCGAGTGAAGGGGGGAAGTGAGAAGGAGAGTACCCTCTCAGAAGGCGGCGGGCCTTCTCAGAAGCCCTCGCGCCTTCTGAGAGGTTTTTGTGTCTTCGGGGAAGGCTTAGAAATGTTCTCAGAAGGCCAGGGTACTTCCGAGCCTTCTGAGAAGGCCCGCCTCTTCTCACTTCCCCCTCGGGCGTGCCGCCTAGAGACATCAGGGCCCCCAACAAAGAGGACACTGCTAATCAGGACTTTTGTGCTCTCTGCCCTAGGAGCCAAGAGTGGCGCACCCTTCGACCCACGGCTGCGGTCTTCTCTGGCGCGCCACTGCCTTAGTTTATTGAAGGTCCCATTTACGGGGCTATGAAGACAGGAGGGAAGGAGTCCGAAGGAGGAATGAGAATCAACACATTTTTCACTCAAGACGTGCGCTCTTCACAGGAGGGTTGGGAAACACAACGCACTGAACGCATGGAGCAGTGGAGCGGTCCGGCAGGGAGGCTCTCTCACCCACTTGCGTCTCCAGAAGGGGGCGGCGGTACCGTGTGCTCGGTAATGCTGAAGTTGCACGTGTCCAGCTTTGTCTGTACCTAGACTGGTTACCACGCCGTGAGCTTTCTCTGTTCGCACTTTAGGATCGTGCTGACGTGATACGTGTTCGGTTGCGCAGTCTACAGTTGCCAGCCTGGTCGCATCGAGCATGACTTCGCGCTGTGCCTCTGCGCAAGCAGGCGCAGTCTCGCTTTTGCTTTCAGCTTGCTGCATTCGTTCTGATGTTATCCCCACTTTCTGTTCCTTCCGGAAAAATACGTGTGCCCCCCCTCTCCCTCATATTATCCGTAAAGGGCTTCGCCCCCTGTCGCCGACCCCCTTTCTATCATAACAGGACACATCGGAGCTATATCGGGATGTCTTGGTGCCGTCTCGAAGACATGCTGATGCTGACGCCGATGGTGATGGTGATGTAGATCTTGCCCTTGATGCTGCTGCGGTTGCCGGTGATGAGATGGTGTTGATGATGTCGATGGTGATGAGCATGATATGGATGATGGGGATGATGATCACATTGCGTGAAATCGAAGGGCTGCGCAATAACTTGGAGCAACATGAGCCCATCCAGAAACGACTGATCCATGAGCCCTTCCGTCCGCCAGGGTGAGGATACTTGACGCCTCGCGTGTCGCTACCATCACATCCAGAAGCGATGGAGGAAAGGAGGATCGAGGAGGAGGAGGAGGACGAGGAGGAGGAGGAGGAGGAGGAAGAGGCGCGATGCGAAGGATCGTGTCCTCGGGGACGCGAATATTTTGTAATTTAAAAGGGATCGTGGCCTCGAGAGCGCGACTATAGCAGTATTTGCGGGACTCGTGGCATCGGGTAACAATTATTGCATATTCTATAGAAGGGATTGCTGCGTCGGGGTCGCGAATGCAGCGTAGCTTGCATGGGTTTATGGCTTCGGGGATGCAATTGTGGGAGAACTTACAAGGGATCGTGGCCTCGAGGACGCGAACATAGTGTGATTTATAAGGTTTCTGGCTTTGGGGACCCAGATCTGGTGTTATCTACAATGGATTATGACCTTGGGGGCGCCAATCTTGTGTACATTACGAAGGATTATGACTCGGGGGGCGCGGGCATTGTGCAATTTGCACGCGTTTTTGGCGTCGTGGGCGAAACCATCGCAAATTTGCAAGGGTTCATGGTTTCGGGGACGCGATTATATTGTAATCTGCAAGGGTATGTGGCCTAGTGCACGCGAAGATGTTCTAATTTTAGAAGGTGTATTGCTCCGGGGGCGCGGATCTCATGTATTTTTACTTGTCCCACGATTCCCCCATGGCTGAAACCATCCAGAGGCCGTGGTGTAGGGCGGTTCGGGGCTCCCCCCCTTCGCGTGGACTTCCGCAATTTACAATGGTAAGCAGAAGGTGGACCATCACCTCGGAAGTCGGACACTGGAACTAGTCCATGGAGCAGCAAGCCTAAACCGTGCAGCCTCATGGCTTCACAGGGAGGCCGGCGGATCTTGCTTCCCCTCTCCCTTCTTCCCCTCCTTTTCCTTCCCTCTCTCGTCCCCTCACCGCCTGCATCCCCTTCCCATTTGCTTCGGGAGGAGGGAGGGACGAGGGGGAGCATGAATATAACAAACAGCACGCGTGCCAAGGATCATATTATCACGGATGTGGGACATTGGGAGCTTGAGGTGGTGCCAACCTGTAGTAGTTTCGGGGAAGCTCGCGAGTGCTGCGACACGCTGAGCTATGGCGTGAAGAATTTGTGATGTCACTGAGAGCTGATGGCGGCTCTTTGACTCTTCCTGGCCGTGGTGCTATTGGGCGTCTCTGGGGCTTATTGGGGGTCTTGTGTGGGCCCGTCTGGGGCTCTTTTGGGATATCCGGGGGCAATCTTGAGCTGTCCTGGGGCCTTTTTGGCCCGTCGTGGGGACTCGGGGGGAGGGCCAGGGCCACGAGTGGAGCGGGGGGGTACGGTCGGCTGGTCAGAATTGGCAGGCGGGGGTTCCACGGGGCGGCATGGGCGGGACGGGGGTGGCCGAGGAGACGGGAGGGGGGGTACGGTCGGTCGGCGGGGGCCACGGGGCGGAGGGCGGAGGCGCGGCCGGTCGGTCGTTCGAAATAAGCAGAAGGAGGCCACGGGGCGGAGGGGAGGGGCACGGTCGGTCGGTCGGTCGGAACAAGCAGACGGGGGCCACGTGACGTATGGGGGGGCATGGTCGGTCGGTCGGTCGGAAAAAGCAGACGGGGGCCACATGGAGGAGGGGGGGGAAATACGGTCGGTCGGTCGGTCGGAGTAATCAGACGGGGGCCACGGGGCGGAGGGCGCGGGAGGAAGCAGGGGGACGGGAGGGCACGGCTGGGGGGGGGGGCACGGTCGGTCGGTCGGACGGAATATGTAGACGGGTGCCACGGGGCCGAAGGGGCGGAGGGGTGGTGTCGGTCGGTCGGTCGGAAGAAGCAGAGGGGAGCCACGGTGTGGAAGGGCGCGGGGGGGGGGCAGGGGGGCGGGAGGGCACGGTCGGGCAGGGGGGGGGCCTGAGTCTCAGCCCGAAGACCACCCACCCACCCCGGAGGAGGGGGTGCCAACCAGGCCGCCGCCGCCGCCGCCCGAGCGGGGGGGAGGGAAGGGGAGGGAGGGGGCCACCCTCCGCCGATGCTACCACGTTGGCCGCGGACGCTGGCGCCGCGCCGTCAGCCTGGGGGTCAACGACGCTCTATCTGGGTGGGGGGGCCAGGGCCCCCCATGCACAAAGGACACCATCGGGACACCGTCGTGACGGGACCAAATCGACGCCCCCAGGACCCCGCACCCCGCCGGCCGGGAGGCCACGAGGGGAGGGGGAGGAGGAAGACGCCACTTCTGCGGAAACCGCGTCTCCACCAGGTGCCGCCTGCGCGGCTTCCGCGGTCTCTTCCACCAGCCTCTGCCGAAGGGACCCGCCGTCCCCTGCCGGCCCAGCTTCCACCTCTTCCACCCCAGACCTGCTTAACATGACGCCAAGACGGCCCAAGAGGCGCCAAAGATGTCCCAAGATGCCCCAAGGCGGCCCCAACAAGAGGGCCCAGAAAATCAGGAACAGACATGTCCAGCGTTCTGCTCCAAGATGGCAGAGGCGCCCAAGACGCGGCCGAAGGCTCCAAGAGGTCCCCCTACATACGGGTCCTCGGCAGTCCCAAAGAGGCTGCCCAAGGGAGCTCCAAGACGCAAGCACAACTGACTTTCGTGAGGCTTTCCCCGGATTTTCGCGTTCTCGTTTTGTTCGCCTTCCCGACGCCTCGTCACTGCCCCAGAGGCTTCCAAGTTCGCTCCAATACGGCCCAAGGCCCAAGAGGCTCCCAAGAGGGCTCCAACAACACGGCCCACGAGGGCGCCACGGCGGCCGCCCGAGAGACGCTCAGAGCGGCCCAGGAGGCCCAGGGACAACCCCACGAAGGCCCAGAGGGAGAACAGGAATAGACGATTTCAGCTTCCCGCCCCAAGATGGCCCAACGAGCCTCCCGGAGGCTCCGAAGTACTATCATGTTTCTGGAGAGCCTTCCGGGAACATCGCCGCCAGTCGGAGGAGGATGAGGAGGAGGAGGAAGAGGAGGCGGAGGAGGTGGAGGAGGAGGAGGAGGAGGAGGAGGAGGAGGAGCAGGGGGAGGAGGAGGGCGGAGGCAGATAATGAGGATAGCGAGGAGGAGGAGGAGGAGGAGGAGGAGGAGGAGGAGGAGGAGGAGGAGGAGGAGGAAGGCGAGGAGGAGGAGGTGGGACAGAATGAGGTCCCTCCTTCCCTATCCCCCTCCCGCGACCACGACGACGACGACACCTACGAGGCCGACGACGCCGACGACCCCATGCCCGCGTTCGTGGCTTTCTGCGACTGCATGCTGGCCATGGGAGAGGATGAGGACATACATGAAAAGGATGATAATGAGGTCTTCGAGTTTGTTTAGAACCTAAAACGCCCATATCGCGCGTTATTCTGGCCAACAGGTATGATACGCACATGTACCGACTATATCTACGAGTGCATCCACTTTACCGTCGCCAATATCAATATGGCCTGCACCGATCTTCTCACCCACTTCTGTTCCTAACCTGCCCCTCTCTTCCCCTGCAGTGTCATCGTGCCAGCATGCGATTGCCGACTCTTCAGCCGCGTAGGGTGGCATGCACCTTCGAGACACCAGGCGGCGTTCTTTGCGAGCCTACTTACCGTCGCTCCTTGCCATGGGAAGCTTGGCACCTTTAGATAGTTGGATGGGTAGTACTGGGGACGCGACGACATCGTCGTCGTCTTCGTCGTCGTCTTCGTCGTCGTCGACGTCGTCGTTGTCGTCGTCGTGGTCGTGGTGTTGGTGATTGTCATGGTGGTCGCCGTTGTCGCCGTCACCACCGTCGTCGTCGTCGTCTTGGTGGTCGGCGTCGTTATGGTCGCCGTGGTGGCCGTCGTCGTCGTCGTCGTCGTCGTTGTCGTCGTCGTCGTGATCGTCGTCTTTGTCGTTGTCTTAAGTCTAAGTCTTAGTCTTAGACTAGTCTTAGTCTGAGTCTTACTCAGTCTTTGTCGTTGTCGTCGTTGCCGTCGTCGTCTTCGTGGTCGGCGTTGTGATGCTGGTCGTCGTCATCGTGGTCGGCGTCGTGGTGGTTGTGGTGGTCGTCGTCATCGTGGTCGGCGTCGTGGTGCCCGTCGTCGTTGCCGTCGTCGCCGTCCGTCGTCGTCGTCGTCGTCGTCGTCGTCGTCGTCGTCGTCGTCGTCGTCGTCGTCGACGTCGTCGTCGTCGTCGGTCGTTGTCGTCGTCGTCGTCGTCGTCGTCGTCGCCGTCGGTCCAGATCAGCCTGCGGGTGTCGTACACGGACGCCTACCCCGACGAGGCTCCAGGTGCCCGGCGCCGCGCCCTCGTGCCCCCCGGCGCGTCCGCGGGAGGCAGGCGCGAGTGCGGGCCGACTGATCCGAGTCGATGCCGACGTCGGCCTGTCCGATCCGGCTCCTATTCTAGGGGAACTTTTTTTTTGTTGATCCGCAGGGCGAGAGCGAACCTCTTCCGCTGAAAGCTACGCGGGACGCGCACAGCTTTAATTGGCAGAGAAAGGGCGGGAGCAGGCGGGGCCTCACGCGGTCAGGGGCGGGCGAAGCCCGGGGATCAGGCGGTGGATATTCTAGGGGAACAGAAAGTGACATAAACAGGGAAACTCGGAGGTCCGCGCGGATTTCTCGGATCGGCGCTGGGGCCCCCCGGCGGCGCCTCCGGCGCCGCCCCTGGCGCGCTCCGCGCGCCAGGGAGGGAGGTCCAGCGCCGATCCGAGAAATCCGCGCGGGCCTCCGAGTTTCTATGTCTATGCCACTTTCTGTTCCCCTATACTCCGGTGTTCCGACGATGCGATGCGGCCCGATGCCTGCGTGGGGGCGTGGTGCATTCTGGCGCGGCGGGTCCGACTCGATCCGGTTTCGCCTCCGTGCCGGTGCAGACCGATCCGCCGATGCAGACCCATCCGACGCACATTCCAAGCCGATCTGATTTCCCGATTCGATGGCGGCCGATCTTGGGTGCAGAACGCGGCGGGGGGAGGAGCAGGGCCCGATCTCGTGTTCGGGCTTCCCGCGGCCAGGCCGGAAGCCTCGGCCGCCGCTGGGGGGGGGCGCAAGACCCCCAGCGGGCGGGAAGAGGACGAGGAGGAGGAGGAGGACGAGGATGAGGAGAAGGAGGGCGAGGAGGAGGAGGAGAAGGAGGAGGAAGAGGAGCAGGATGAGGAGGAGAAGGAGGATCGGGTGTTCGTAGAGGTGGGGTTGTCCCAAGGTGGGGTCATGGAGCGAGGTCAGTTGTATACTCACATTTTTTTTTTTTTTCCAGATGCGGTTTGGAGTATTTTTTTTCTAGCCCTCTTTCGCCCCTACTCCACCCTTAACGTCCCGCCGAGAGGAGGAGGAGGAGGAGGAGGAGGGGGAGGAGGAGGAGGAGGAGGAGGAGGAGCAGGAGGAGGAGGAGGACCAGTGCAATCCCAAGACTCATCAATGATGTTGAAAGACACCCTCCCTCCACGATCCCTCCTTACAGGCCCCTACAAGGGGTCATTTCCATTTAGGGCATTGCCCAGATGGGGAGGACCGTGTGAACATCTTCAAGCGTGCCATGACACCATTCTCAGGACTTCAGCGCCACGAGTTAACGTGTCTGTTACGTCTTGGCGATCCAGAATCGTGCCAGGACACCATTCCTGGGACTCTAACAGTGGGAATCAGCATAAGTGTTGCGCCCTGACAGTCCTGAATCGTTCCACAACATCCTTGCTGGTGATTGCGTCAACCATGATAATCAGTGAAGCTCTTGCAAATGTTTAAAATGGATGTGCGCGGCGCTAAGGCGAGAGCCAAATTTTGAACACGTTCCGCCCTCAATTCGTGAACCTCTTGCAATTTGTTATGACGACTGCTCGCGGTGCTAAGGCGAGAGCCTCATTTTGAAAACCACCGCCTTCCATCCATGAAACTGACGCAAATTTCGAAAACGAATTGTGCGCGGCGCTGAGGCGAGAGCCACACTTTGAAAAGAACCGCCCTCACTCCGTGAACAGCTCTTGCCTTTTTGTCAAACCATCTGCGCGGCGCTGAGCCGAGATCAGCATCTTGGCAGCGACCCGCTCTCCATTTTGTGATACTGCTGTCGCTTTTCGTGCCCCAGGGTCATGAGTGGCGAGGAAGTCTCGGGCGAAACGCCCGGCCCGTCCTTTCGACAGGCCTCGGGATGCGACGGGGAGGATGTATCTAGATAAAAGGAAAGGAATGGAATGGAGGACCAGGGTAAACCCAAGGCTCATCAACCATACTGCAATAAACCCTCCCTCCAAGCTCCCTCTCCATAGGCCCCATACAAGGGTTCATTTTCAGTGAAGGAAGTGCCTCTTTGGGAGTCAGCCGTTTGAAAAGCCTGAGCTGTGCCAGAACAATCCTGGGACCTCGTCGCCGCGAATCACCGTTTCTGTTGCGTCTTCACGGTCCCAAACCATGCTCGAACGCCATGCTAACACCACGAGTCAGCGTAATTGTTGCGCCCTGAGGGTCCGATAGCGTGCGAAAACACCATCTCAAAGATTTTAGCCATGGGCATCCTTGGAACTGTCGTAAATTCTGAGCCCGAACGCGGCGGTAATGCGAGAGCCGCCTCTTGAAACGGATCCGCCTTCCATCCGTGGAGCTGTGTATTTTTTCTTATCATGATCTGTGCCATGGTTTAGGGCGAGAGCCACAGTTTGAAAACGATCCGCCCTCCTTCTGTAAAACTCCGGACATTTTTTTATGACGAGAGTGCGCGGTGCCAAGGCGAGGGCTACACTTTGAAAACCGCTTTTGCTTAATTCGTGAAGTTTTTGCAAACTTTTTAAGGCGAGTGTGCGCGAAGCTCAGGCGAGAGCCACATATGAAAACCACCCGCCGTCGATCTGTGAAACTGTTACCAATTCTTGAACTTCAGGATCCCAAGGGGTTAGGAAGTCTTAGGCAAAACGCCCGGCTCACCCTTCCGACTGGCCTCGGGGTGCGACAGGGAGGAGGTATTCACAAGGGAAAGAAATGGATGAGGAGGCGAAGGAGGAGGAGGAGGAGGAGGAGGAGGAGGAGGAGGAGGAGGATCGGGGGTTCGTAGAGGGGGGGTTGTCTCAAGGTGGGGTTATGGAGCGAGACCAGTTGCATGCTCACATGCGGTGAGGAGTGATTTGCTAACCGCGCCGGTTCAGCGCCACGTCTGAACCCGCGCGGGTAGTGAACTTCACCTGGTCCACTTGTGAACGGGCGGGAAAAGCGCTTGCGCTGCAGTTGATCTTTCTGTTGGTGCATATTCTTGCCAAGCTCCCAAATTTCACGCGCTTCCTGTTCATGCCAAGGAATATTACCATCATTCAAGTTACAATTACCCAGCAAGTTACATTGAGCACATTGGCCAGTTTATCGGGAGGAGCTATTGCAACCGTCCTCGCATTTGAGAGGGAGAGGATGTGGAGGTAGAGGAAGGGAGTTGAAGGATGAGGAGGAAGGATGTAATTTGGAGGAGATAGAAGGAGGATGCGGAGGGAGGGGGCAAGATATAGGGGGATGGGTGACGTCTGCGTCCTGGTGAAATCATGAAGCTGGTTTCGAGGGGGTCCGGGCTGAGACTGGAAGCGGTATAGAGTCGGTATTTGGATCGACCAGTAGCCGTCATCGGTGTGATTGTTTGCCTCCCTCGAATTCATCGCCTCCGATTCCGCTCTGCGAAGGCTACGGCGGTTTGCCATGCATGTCTGTTTGATCTTGCCGAATTAACTGCTCTGCCCATACTCTGGCTCTGCCGTACGGTACCCCGGCAGACTGGAAGCTCGAGCCGCTCAAGGGCTTCGACCTTACGGACGACCTCGCCGGCAAGATCAGGGAGTGCATCACCGAGGCAATCGGTTGCTTTCCAACTCTGTTTTCGATGATTCTCAGGATTTGTGTTAGCCCAATGTATGTTATCCCGATCAGATCTGCTGGCAGCGCGCCGCCTGTTTCGGCCCTCATTACACCGGCCTTGTCGTACTCAAAGGCCTCGGTGTACAGCACACGTTAGCGTTAAAACACGTTATGAGTATCATCAATCTTTGCCGCCCTCGGCAGTGAACATACATCAGGTTGCTTTCGCTGCGCGTGATTTTGTCGCGGTTGCGCGCCCATTGGTCAGCTTCTGGGAGGGTGGCAGTAGTTGTAGGAGTGGGGGCCATAATGCATGTGAGCGAGGATCATCGCATCAGCCAGAAGGACATCCATTTCTGATTGCAGCTGTTTGTGCTGTGGAAGCTGCTAGGTTTGCTCCTTGTAGTGAGGCTGTCAACCCACCATCGTCCTCGAAAGGGACACGTATCGCGAAAGTGGTGTAGGGTGCGGCTGCCTTGTCTCCTGCATATCTCATAATGCGAGGGGAGCTACGCCTGCAGGGAACAACCAGCAATCTGTACAAGTAGCCTTCTGGTCCATAGCCATTCTGGTTTGAGGCCCCTCCTACTTGGGGCCGCTTGAATGGCTTGCTGAGCGTTGCAGAACTTTTTTTGTTTCTTGGGTGAGGTGGGGTGTTGCTGGGGGGAGGCGGGGAGGGTCTCGTGCTGCGTGCGAAGCGGGCGCCCATGTGCGCACGACAGGCTACCGTACAGGGTATGCCGTGCAGCTGCGCTGCCGCTTACTGCGCAGTGAGCGTGGCAGTGTTCTTCAGCGGCGGGCTTGAGGGGGGAATTGAAAAGGGGAAGGCCTTCTCAGAAGGCTCGGAAGTCCACCCGCCTTCTGAGAAGTTCCCTAAGCCTTTCCCGACGACGCAGAAGACTTTTCAGAAGGCGCGGGGGCTTCTGAGAAGTCCCGCCGCCTTCTCAGAAGGCCTTCTTCTTCTCATTTCCCCCACCCCTCGCTCGCCGCCGAATTTGGTTTCTGGGCCTGAACTTGGGTCTCTGGCGGCCATTAGGGACGATCCCTGCCCCTCCAGAACGCTCTCGCCGAGGCGCAGCCGCTGGAACGCACCCCGAGGCTGGAAAACCCTCGAGAACCGACGACAACGTCCGAAAACCTCGAACCTCGAACCCGAAACTCCCCCCCTCCTTCTCAGTTCCCCCCCCTCCCCGCTCGCCGCCGAGTTCTAGCAGGTGTCTCGCAGGCTCTGGCTTGGATGCCGGCGCCTCCCGCGATGCCCGACCAGCCGTCCAAAGCCGTGGCGCCCTGTGTACGGAGAGGGGGCACAGGGGCGCCCTGCCGCCTCCGTGGGCGATCTCCTCCTCCTCCTCCCTCACTCCTCTTCCGTCTCCTCCCTCACTCCTCCTCCTCCTCCTCCTCCTCCTCCCTCACTCCTCTTCCGTCTCCTCCCTCACTCCTGCTCCTCCTCCTGCTCCTCCTGCTCCTCCTGCTTCTCCTCCTCCTCCTCCCTCGCTCCTCTTTCTTTTCCTCCTCCCTCACTCCTGCTCCTCCTGCTGCTCCTCCTCCTCCTCCTCCTTCCTCACTCCTTTTTCTTCTCCGTCTCCTCCTCCTCCGTCTCCGTCTCCTTCTCATCCTTCTCCTCCTCCTCCTCCCTCGCTCCTCTTTCTTCTCCTCCTCCCTCACTTGTCCACTTCCTGCTCCTCCTCCTCCTCCTTCTCCTCCTGCTCCTCCTCCTCCTCCTCCTCCTTCTCCTCCTCCTCCTCCTCCTCCTCCCTCACTCGTCTTTCTTCCTCTCCTCCCTCACTCCTGCTCCTCCTCCTGCTCCTCCTGCTGCTCCTCCTGGTCCTCCTCCTTCTTCTTCTTCTTCTTCTTCTTCTTCTCCCTCGCTTCTCTCTCTTATCCCCTTCCCTCACTCCTGCTTCTCCTGCTGCTGCTGCTCC
>CAUYUJ010020609.1:40000-72500 GCA_963575745.1 Prorocentrum cordatum | reverse complement strand
CTCCTCCTCCTCCTCCTCCCTCGCTCCTCTTTCTTTTCCTCCTCCCTCACACCTGCTCCTGCTGCTCTTTCTTCTCCTCCTGCTCCTCCTCCTCCTTCTCCTCCTTCTCCTCCTCCTCCCTCGCTCCTCTTTCTTCTCCTCCCTCACTCCTGCTCGCGCACCGGGTACCCCCGTGGGCAAGCTGTTCAACAACCCGTTCATGAAAAAGGCGCGCACTAAGTACTCGGACTCCCCTCTCTCACCTCTACTCCCGAAGGATGGCTACCAGAAGATGGAGGATGACCAGGATGAGGAGGAGCTGATCCCAGGACCAGTCGAACAGTTGAACTTCGACGGAGTGGTGGAGGACAGCAGCGGGGGAAGGGGGCAGGTTACGATGGCGGGTATCGCAGGTCTCCTCCGGAAGGAGATGGCGCCCATGACTAAGGCGATTCAGGACCTCCAGAAAGGCTTCGGGAATCTCGACCTGCGCATGTCGTCCCTCGCGGACTCGGTGGACGACCGCCTGAGCAACGTGGAGAAACGTATCGACATCACCGAAGTCCAGATCGAGAAGCTCGAGAACCTCGTCAAGCAGCTCTCCGAGAAGGGCGGCTCGTTTCACACGACCCCCAAGAAGGATTCAGGCGGCCATGGCACGGGAGGAGGGAGAGTGACAGACAAGCGGAATATTACAGCAGTGGTAGGCAATCTCGATTCGATCGACTCGCTGGAGGCGGCCAGTGCCTGGCTTCACGACAAACTTTCTTCGCTCCAGGGCCCACCCCCAGCCAAGATCTACTCGAAGGGGGACTTCGGCGGGGTATTGTTCGCGGAGTTCCAGAACTCTGGTCAGCGAGATGCGGCAGTGGATTTCCTGAGGAAGGCAGGGTTGAAGTCCGGAGGCAGGAACATCTGGGCAAACCAGGACCGCCCAATTATGGAGAGGGCAGCTCGGAACTTCTGCTTTGGCCTGAAGCACGTCTTCAAGAAGGCGTGGGACATCCCATACACAGTCTCCGTGAGTGACGAGGCACCTTACTCGGTTTGGGTTGGGGGGGAGTTGGCAGTGACCGCGCACATTTTCCCAGACAAGGTCGTTCGCGAATGGCACGGGGACTGGGCCTCTTGGGAGGAGCTCCACAGCAGCCCGGAGGTGACGGACCTTACGAACAAGTGCGACTCCCTCGCCGTGAAAGCCACCACGGGCATGAAGGGCTCCAAGGGTCGCGGCAAAGGCGGTGGCTCAGAATAGGGTCTACAGGAGCCGTCCGGCACGGTTTCACCGAGAGTTTCACAATCGATTTTTTTTAATCAACTTGTACATATGCACGTGCTGGGAGCAATGGCGCTGGAGACCCTGGCTCTCGAGGTGGGAATCTGCGTCCTTGCGGGAGGGACGTTCTGCTGGTTTCCTGGAACGTGGAGGGGCTCACCAAGGCAAAGGTAGAGGAACTCCAGGTTCACATGCAGGAGCTTAGTATTGATATTTTGGCATTACAAGAATCTCACAAGTACGAGTCCGTGTGCGATATTACAGACAAAGGTTTTCTACTGATCCAATCGGGGGACTCAGACGATCAGGAGACCGCCGGCGTTGCTTTCTTGATCGCGCCAGACATCCGGAGAAGCATCGTCGGTTTTCGGATGATTTCTGCCAGGATCATGTTTATCAAGTTGCGTGTCCATGGTGGGAAGCTTCCTATCTTCAGTGTGTACGCCCCTCACAGTTGCAAGCCCTTGGACGCCAGACGGGATTTTTACGCAAAGCTTGGAGAAGAGCTATCTGGTGCATCTGGCCGGCAACGGGCAGTGGTGTTGGGCGATTTCAATGCGAGGCTGCACAGGCGCTTCGCCGGGGAGTCCGCGCACCTGGGGGAATACATATTCGGCAACCCTGCCGCGCAGCATAATCCGTCTTCCAATCGGACGTTGTTGCTCGAGCTGTGCAGCACCCATGACTTCGTGATCGCGAACACATTCTCCAACCATCCCGCAGAGAAGCAGGTCACGTGCTACAATGTCGGATCACAGCCGCCCAGTCCAGCAGTCCCAGAACATTATGGCCAAATCGACTTCCTGTTATGCTCAGGTGCACGCCTGGAGTGCGTGACAGACGTCCGAAGCAACAAAGATATAGCTCTCGCTTCTCACCATTTCTTGCTGTTGTGCTACGCCCAGGTCGACGTCGACGACGTCCACCAACCGTGCCGGCAGAAAGTCGACGTGCAGGCGCTCGCTCAAGCACCGCTCCAGCGAAGCTTCAACAACGCCTTCGCGGACTACATGGCAGCAGAGCATCGGGGGGCCCGGCAGACGCTCGACGAGCTGAACAATAGCATGGTTGATGCCTTCTCTGCCTCTGCTGCTGCGTGTCTGCCCCAGACCCGGCAGGCGCGCAGACGCCCGTGGATCAGCGACGCCGCGGTGGAACTGGTCGCAGCTAGGAACAGGGCCCGGGCGGGGGGCCATCTGGCACGCGAGAAGATTCTCAATGGCAGGATAAAAGCTTCTGTGAAGAACGACAAGAGCATCTGGCTGGACAAGCGACTGCAGACCAGAGATTGGGACGAAGTCCGAAGGTTGCGCAAAGGTTCGACGGCCGCGCAGGGCCGAAAGAAGGACTCACAAGGGCGTCTTGTAGACAGCGACCTGAGAGCGCAAACTCTGGCAGAATATTTCGAGAACGTGCAGTGGGCAGTGAGGCCGACTACGGTTGTCGACAATCCCGAACCACTGGGGGACGCACTCCCGACAGAATTGGGGCCGATTACCGAGCAGGAAGTATGTGAAGCGGCGCGAGCTCTGAAGCGGAACTGGGCCGCGGGAAAGGACGGCGTGCCAGCTGAGTTCTGGAAGGCTGCGTGCGTGGCTGAGACGCCAGCTTGCGAGTGGGCCGTCTTACTTTGCAACCGGTGTTGGCTGGAAGCAGACGTTCCCGAAGCCTGGCGCGAGGCTGTCGTTTTTGCAATATTCATGAAAGGCGATTCTTCTGACTGTGCAAATTATCGACCCATATCCCTTCTGCCGATTGGGCACAAATTGTACGCAATGATATTGTCGTCGCGACTGAGAAAGGCAGGGGCCGAAGAACGCGTATGGACCACTCAATTCGGCTTCCGATCTGGCCGGGGAACAGCGGACGCTCTGTTCATCGCCAGGTGTTTGATCGAGGACACGTGGGTCTCCGAAGCAGGCAAGCTGATTCTCCTCGCGCTTGACTGGGCGAAGGCGTTCGACAGTGTGTCTCCCGATGGCTTGGTGCAGGCGCTCGTCCGCTTCGGTGCGCCCGAGAAGTTCGCATCGGCGGTCAAGGCCATACATACTAACCGGAGCTTCTGCGTGCGCGGCGCGGGGTCCATGTCCGACTCAAGGCCACAAGCGTTCGGGATATCACAGGGATGCCCGCTTTCGCCTTTTTCTCTTCTCGATCGTGATGGCCCTGCTGATGTTCGACGCGACGCGCAGCATGCTCGGCAGAGGCATTCATCAAGATGGCCGGCTGCACCTGAGCGAATTGATCTACGCCGATGACGCATTGATTGTTTGTGTGACAGAGGAGTACGTCTGCGATCTCATGGAGAGCATCAGAGAGGCTGGCACCAATTATGGCTTATGTTTTAATTGGGGCAAGCTAGAGGTAATGCCACTTCGTTGCCAGACACAGCTCCTGCGCCCTGACGGTCAACCGATCACCCAGCAGGATAACCTGGTGTATCTTGGGGGGCTGCTCCACGCAGACGGTGGGAGCGGAGCTGAACTCAGTCGGCGCATCGGCATGGCCCAGAAAGATTTCGACGCGCTGTGCAGACTGTGGAGACACGCGAAGATATGTCTGCCCAAGAAGGTCATGATGTTTGAAGCCTGTGTCGTGTCCAAGCTGATGTACTGCCTGCGCACCCTCTGGTTGAACCAGGCAGAGAGATCGCGACTGGGCGCCTTCCAAGCTCGGTGCCTGCGAAGAATCGCAGGAGTCCCTCACTCCTATCTCAGCCGGGTGTCCAACGCAGCCGTGCTGGAGAGGTGCGGCAGGAATCGTCTGACATCCAGTCTAGCTTGCAAGCAGCTCTAGCTGATTGGAAAATCGCTTGTCTACCAGAAGACAATGTCACGCGACGAACGGTATTCCAACCAGGGTCGTTCATCCTAGCCCGCCCTTTCGGGCCCCGGAGGCGGGGCAGACCGAGGAACACATGGAAGCGCAATGTGTTTGACTTCGCCTGCGCAGCGGCCGGTGGCCGAGACGCCTTGGCGGAGCTGTGGCGTCACAGACCTGGAGACTGGCGCGGAGTCGCAAGGCGCTTCTCTTCGCAGCTGTAGCATTCAGCAGATATGGACGGTTTGTCTGAATGTAGAGTGGACTGTCTCTGCTTACGGGGTGGTGGGAGAGCCACTCACATGGACTGAAACAGCGTGAGCAGTGAGCCTGCCAGTGCTGTTTCCTCCTCGCCCTCCTCCTCGCCTTCGTCCTCCTCCCCCTCGTCGACCTCCCCCCCTTCGCCGCCGCCGTCGTCGCTGTCGGTGTCTGCGCGGCGTCTTCTTGATTCTTAGGCTTACGCCACACCGCCGACCCCTTATTTATGCCAATCTGGGGGTAGTAGAAGCTGCGAAGGGGTGAAAAGGCGAATGATATTTGTTTGGTGTCTGTTCGCCGCCACCGCCAGAGGGTCTCGGGCAGTTCCGCGGGGGCCGTCTTGGAGCCCTCTTGGGCCGAGAGGCTTCTTTTATGTGTATCGGGATCTCGCGGATCGCTTCTCGGGGGCCTCTGGAAGCGAGTTTTGGAGCCACCTGGGGGCCGTTTCGGAGCCTCTGGGGTGCTTCTTGGGGTTCCTTGGGGCGTCTGGGCGGCCTCGTGAGGGCCTCTGGGGGCCTCTTGGGGCACTCTTGGGGCCCCCTGGGGCTCCTGGGGGCAGAAAGCTAGAGTTTCAACATGTTTGGTCGCCCTCTTGGGCCCCTCTTGGTGCCGTCTTGGAGCCCTCTTGGGCCGTCTTGGGGACCTCTTGGGCCGTGTTGGGGCCGTCTTGGGCCGTCTGGAGGCCGTCTTGGGGGCCTCTTGGGCCATCTTGGGGCTTTCTTGGGGGCCTCTTTGGCCGTCTTGGAGCGTCGGGAAGCCGAAAAGGCGGAAAAGCAAAAAACATAGAAAAACACTATGGAAAATCAACAATTTTAGACTCTTGGGGTCCTCTTGGGAGGCTTGTTTGGGACCTCGGGGGCCGTCTTGGAGACCTCTTGGCCCGTCTTGGGGCCATCTTGGGCGTCTTGGAGCGGTCGTTTGGCGTCTCGGGGCCTTCGTGGGCCGTCTTGGAGGCCTCTTGGGGGCTTCTTGGCCCGTCTTGAGGCCCTCTTGGGCCCGGAAAAGCCCCGTGAACCGCTCGTCCCGGCCGTGCTGCGCTCGTCCCGGCCGTGCTGCGCTCGTCCCGGACCCCCCCCCCCCTCCAAATCGACCGGACCGGGCTCCCGGGGGAGGGGTTTGGGGAGGGGGAAGCATCTCACACGCCGATGATCCCCAAGGGGTCGGCGGATTCGCAGCCGCGCCTCCGGCAGCGGAACTTGCTGTTTCACTTTTTGCCAACGCACCCCTGACGTGCACGGCGCTTCGTTCGTTCGTTCCTCACTCCTGCTCCTGCTGCTGCTTCTCCTCCTCCTCCTCCTCCTCCTCCTCCGTCTCCTCCTCCTCCTCCTTCTCCTCCTCCCTCGCTCCTCTTTCTTTTCCTCCTCCCTCACTCCTGCTCCTGCTGCTCCGCCTCCTCCTCCTTCTCCTCCTCCTGCTCCTCCTCCTCCTCTTCCTCCTCCTCCTCCCCCCTCACTCCTCTTTCTTCTCCTCCCCCCTCACTCCTGCTCCTCCTGCTCCTCCTCCTCTTCCTCCTCCTTCTCCTGCTCCTCCTCCTCCTCCTCCTCCGTCTCCTCTTCCTCCTCCTCTTCCTCCCTCACTCCTCCTCCTCCTCCTCCTCATCTTCCTCCTCCCTCACCACTGCTCCTCCTCCTTATTCTCCTCTCCCTTCTCCTGCTCCTCCTCCTCCTCGTCCTCCTCTTCCTGCTCCTCCTGCTCCTCCTTCACGTTTTCTTCTCCTCCCCTCTCTCTCCCGCTCCTGCTGCTCCTGCTCCTACTCCTCCTCCTCCTCCTCCTCCTCCTCCTCCTCCTCCTCCTCCTTCTCTTCCACGATTACTCAATATGAATACTATTCTCCCTCTTCCCCTGATGACGTCTTGGGAGTAGCCGCCCCCCCCCCGCGTATTGTTTTTTTACACACAGGTTTCCCCGGAGTTGGGTTTTCGCTTGCATTTTTTCCAAAATGCTTCTCTCGCTGAGGCGCCGGCCTCATTTTCGGGCCCCGCTCGTTCCGAATCGTGCTCCCGCTGCAGCGCTGGCCTCATTTCCGCCAGCGCCTGCACGCCCGAGCCGGCGCCCAGGCCGGCACTCGGGCCGGGTCTGGAGCCGGTTCCGGCCGGCGCCAGAAAATCGAATTCCGAGGCAGCGCCGAAAAAAAGACATTTCAATACACATTTTTCTCTTGAAATGCTGAATTTCCGCTTCCAGCGCCCGGGAGGCCTCCTCGGCCGATTCCGACGCCCGGGCCGGCGCCCGAGCCGGCGCCCAGGCCGGACGCCCGAGCCGGCGCCCTGGCCGGCGCCCAGGCCCGGTCCGGAGCCGGCGCCCTGGCCGGCGCCGGAAAATCGAGTTCCGAGGCGACGCCGAAAAAAAGACATTCCAATACACATTTTTCTTGTGAAAATGCTGAATTTCTGCTTCCGGGAAGCCTCCCAGGCCGATTCTGGCGTGCTTCCGCTCGTTCCGAATCGTGCTCCCGCTGCAGCGGGGGCCTCACCTCATTTCCGCGCTTCCGCTCGTGTCGACTCGTGCTCCCGCTGCAGCGCTGGCGTCATTTCCCGTGCCATGCCACGGCATGCAATACAATGTTAGGTTCATACTACGCTTCGCGGTGCTCTTCTACGCCCTGCCATGCCGTGCTCTACAATGCATCGCGTATCCTTTCGGGATCATTGCCCTGCTGGACATCCGACTGTACGAGTAGAGAGGGGATCAGAGCCATGGTAAGGGATGGGAGGGAGGGGTAGGATGGCAGATATGACGCGAGCGCACCTAGCTTGTCCTTCCCTCCCTCCTTCACTCCTCTTTCTTCTCCCTGTCCTTCACTCCTGCTCCTCCTGCTCCTCCTCCTCTCCTTCCTCACTCCTCTTTCCTCTTCTCCTCCCTCACTCGTCTTCCTCCTTCTCCTCCTCCTCCTCCTCCTCCATTCTTTTTCCTTATCTATAACTTCTCCTTGTCGCATCCCGAGGCGAGTTTTTGGGCGGGCCGGGCGTTCCGCCTGAGACGTCCTCACCATTCATGATTCGGAAGCTTAAAGAGTGGTAACAGTTTCACAGATAGATGGCGGTCCGTTTTCAAAATGTGGCTCTCGCCTTAGCGCCGCGCACATTTGTTTTAAACGTGTGCAAGAGCTTCACGGATTGAGGGCCCATCGTTTTCAAAATGTGGTTCTCGCCGTAGCGCCGCGCACATTCGTTTTAAAAAGTTGCAAGAGTTTCACGGATTGAGGGCGGGTCGTTTTCAAAATGTGGCTCTCGCTTTAGCGCAGCGCACACTCGTTTTAAACATTTGCAAAAATTTCACGGATTGAGGGCGGGTCGTTTTCAAAATGTGGCCCTCGCCTAAGCGCGGTGCACATTCGTTTAAAATGTGTGCAAGAGTTTCACGGATTGAGGGCGGTTCCGTTTCAAAGTGTGGCCCTCGTTTTAGCCCCGCGCACATTCGTTTTCAAACATTGCACGAGTTTCACAGATTCCCATGAACAGTGTACCAGAATTGGTGTGTTGGAAGGCTTCAGGATTATGCGGGTGCAACAGTTGTGTTGACTCGCGGTGTTAAAGTCCCAAAAATGGCGTTCTGGCACGATTCCGGATCGTCAAGACGCAGCAGTCAGGTTAATCCGTGGCGTTGAAATTACCGAAAACAATGTTTTGGCATGCTTCAGGGTCGTCAAGGGTGTCTTCACCGAGGCAGTTCCGTTGTAGGGGCTTCTGACGAGGGAGCTTGGAGGGAGGGTCAATCCCAACATCGTTGATGACTCTTTAGTTTACACTGGTCCTCCTCCTCGTCCTCCTCCTCCCATCACTCCTCTTTCTTCTCCTCCTCCCTCACTCCTGCTCCTGCTCCTCCTCCTCCTCCTCCTGCGCCTCCTCCTCCTTCATCACTCCTCTTTCTTCTCCTCCCTCACTCCTGCTCCTGCTGCTACTGCTGCTGCTCTTCTTCTTCCTCCTCCTCCTCCTCCTCCTCCATCCCTCATCGCTCCTCTTTCTTTTCCTCCTCCCTCACCGCTCCTCCTCCTCCTCCTCTTCCTCCTCCTCCTCCTCCTGCTCCTCCTCCTCCCTCACTCCTCTTTCTCCTCCTCCTCCCTCACTCCTGCTCCTCTTGCCCCTCCTGCTCCTCCTCCTGCTCCTCCTCCTTCTCCATCTCCTTCTCCTCCTCCCCCTCTCCCCCTCTCTCCCTCCTCCTCCTCCTGCGCCTTCTCCTCCTCCTGCTCCTCCTCCTCCCTCACTCCTCTTTCTTCTCCTCCTCCCTCACTCCTGCTCCTGCTGCTCCTCCTCCTCCTCCTCCTCCCTCCTCCTCCTCGTCCTTCTCCTCCTCCTCCTCCTCCTCCTCTCCTCCTTCTCCTCCTCCCTCCTCTATTTCTTCGTCTCCTCCCTCACCTCTTCTCTCCTGCTCGTCCTTCTCCTCCTCCTCCTCCTCCTCCTCCTCCTCCTCTCTCCTCCTTCCCTCCTCCTCTCCTCCTTCTCCTCCTGCCCTGCTTCCTGCTTCTACTCTTCTTCCTCCTCCTCCTCCTCCTCATCCTGCTCCTCCTGCTCCTCCTCCTCCTTCTTCCTCACTCCTCTGTCTTCTCCTCCTCCCTCGCTTTTCCTCCTCCTCCTCCCTCACTCCTCCTCCTCCTGCGCCTCCTCCTTCTCCTTCTCCTTCTCCTCCTCCTCCTCCTCCTGCTCCGCTTACTCTTCCTCCTCCTCGTCCTCCTCCAATTTCCATTCCTCCTCCTTCTCCTACCTCACTCCTACTTCTCCCTCTGTTCCTCCTGCTCCTCATACTCTTCCTCCTCCTCCGCCTCCTCCTTTTCCTCCTCCTCCTCCGTCGCTCCTCTCCCTCCTCCTCGTATCGTCCTCACCGTGTTTCCCCTCCTTCCTACTGGAGGTTTCGAGGCTGGCTTACTGTTTCGAGGTCTGGAAGTTACATGGCGCCATTTTCGATGGAGGAGGACGAGACGGACGAGGGGAAGGAGGAGGACGAGGCTGAGGAGGAGGATGAGGAGGAGGAGGAGGAGGGAGGGGGATGAGGATGACGGGAGGCCGATGATGACGATGAGGACGAGGATCAAATGAACGACGATGATGCTGACGATGCTGAGGTCGATGATGATGATGCTGCTGCTGCTGATGATGATGATGATGATGATGATGATGATCATGATGATGATGCTGATGATGCTGATGATGATGCTGTTGATGATGCTGAGTATGCTAATGATGATGCTAATTATGATGATGCTGATGCTGATGCTGAGGCTGTTGCTGATGATGTTGATGATCACGATAATGCTGATGATGCTGCTGATGCTGATGATGATGCTGATGCTGCTGCTGATGATGCTGGTGACGATTATTATGAAACTGATGATGCTGATGCTGATGATTATGCTGGGGTTGATGATGCTGCTGATGCTGTTGACGATGTTGATGATGCTGATGCTGATGACGATGATGAAGCTGCTGCTGCTGATGCTGCTGATGATGGTGATGAGGATGATGCTGATGATGCTACTGCTGCTGCTGTTGTTGATGATGATGATGCTGCTGCTGATGATGATGATGATGATGACGATGAGGATGATGAAGGTGCTGATGCTGAGGATCCCGATGATGGATGCTGCTGCTGATGACAATGCTGATGCTGCTGATGCTGATGCTGCTGCTGCTGCTGCTGATGATGATGATGATGATGATGATGATGATGATGATGATGATGCTGCTGCTGCTGCTGCTGCTGCTGCTGATGATGATGATGATGATGATGATGATGATGATGATGATGTGGAGGAGGAGGAGGAGGAGGAGGAGGAGGAGAATGACGAGGAGGAGGAGAAGGAGAAGGAGTTGGAGGATGAGGACGAGGAGGAGTTGGATAAGACGGAGGGGGACGAGGATGAGGATGATGAGTTGGATGAGGCGAAGGATGGCGACAGTAAACTCGGCCCATGCCAAGAAACACCGTGCTTGCCTCCAGGGTGCCCTGGGTTTCTTGTGTTTCGATGGTTTTGCGATGGAAGGGGTGACGTCCCCGCACCAAAAAGGAATGGACGTCCTGGGGTCTCAGGAGTGGCTTTCTCGTCGAAGGTTTCTTGTGGTCGGGCCCCTACTGTATGGTCCTGCAAGCAATGCAGGCGAGAGCTCCGTTTTGAGAAGGAGTTGCCGTGCATGCTACCAGCTATGTACTGGTTGTGACGCGGTAGGACCACAAGTTTCATGGACGTGTCCAGCGCGGGCCCCGCTTCCGAAAGCTGCCCCAATCGGTGCGGAGCTTTACCCACTTTTATAAGCCTAGTTACAGTGTGGGCCCATGCCAAGAAACACCCTGCTTGCCTCCAGGGTGCCCTGGGTTTCTTGGGTTTCGATGGTTTTGCTGTGGAGAGCGCGACGTTCCCACACCAAAATTCAGTGGACGTCCTGGGGTCTCAGGGTTGTAGAAAGTTTCTTGTGGACTGGCCTCCACTGTATTTAGCCTGCGATCGTCTCGAGCGAGAGCCCCAACTTTCAAAGGAGCTGGCCTCCGTCCCTGCAGCTGTCGCACAGTCTTAGACGGCTGATCGTGATGATTTGGCCTCGAACCAACATTGGCGTTGATGAAAAACAGAAGCCTCCCTCAAGGGCGCCCTCGAGGGCGCGAAGTCATTCGCGCTTCGCGCTTCGAGGTTCGGCTCCGATCCCTCCTCATCCTCTTCTTCTCCCCTGGGAGGCGGCGCGAGAGCGCGAAGTTATTCGCACTTCGCGCTTCGCGCAGCGCGAAGCGCGAAGTTGGGAGCCCTTGTCCTTCCATACGTGCATCAGTTGGAAAACTTTCTCAACACGAGTGTGCCCGGCGCTCAGGTGAGAGCGGCATTTCGAAAACGTACCCCCATCCACCCGTGCAATTGCTGATGCTCTGATGCCAGAGCCACATTTCGAAACGGATCTGCCCTCTATCAGTGCATCCGTTCGGAACTGTTAGCACGAATGTGCGCGGCGCTAAGGCGAGAACCGCATTTTGAAGAACTTCCCTCCACCAGTGAAACTGTTGCAAGATTGTAAGACGGATGGGTGCGGGAATACGGGGATATACACATTTGGGAAAGTATTCCTTTGCATCCTTGCAACAGTTGGAGAGCCGCATTTTCAAAGCCACCCGCTGCATCCGTGTAACTGTTGGATTGTCTCAGCTTCGGGGCCATAAACTGGCGAAAAGGCATGGCCCACCCTACTGACACGTCTGGTGGTTAGACGATGAGGACTTGTTTATCAGGAGCCAGGATGGAGGAGGAGGAGCAGGAGGAGAGAGAGGAAGGAAGTATGAGAGAGAGGGATGGAATGATGACGGGGATGATGATGATGACGACGAGGATGATGGTGACGATGATGACGACGATGACGACGATGACGATGACGCTGTCGATGACGATGACGACGATCATGATGAGGACGATGCTGATGCTGCTGATGATGATGAGGACGATAGTGATGATGGTGTACATGATGATGAACATGATGACGTTGATAGTGATGATGGTGGTGGTGGTGATAATAATGAATATGTTGATGATGATGGGGACGACGATGATGATGCTTCTGATGATGATGCTGATGATGCTGCTGATGATGACGATGATGACGATGATGATGGTGAGGAGGAGGACGAGGAGGAGAAGGCGGAGGAAGATGAGGAGGAAGATGCTGTAGAGGTCGAGAGAGAGAGAGAGAGAGAGACACAGAGGACGGATGAGAGGGGGGCGTGGGAAGGAGGAGCACATGGGACCAAGTTGGGAGAATGGCTGGGCGGTCCAGGGGAGGGAGGGCCATCGCCACCCCAGTCGATCGAGTCTTCCCTCGGCATGGCCATGGTGTACACCGTGGCCAGCGCCGTGCAGGAGCTGCTCAAGGAGCAAGGGGAGGGGCTCCTCCTTCCTCTCCTCCTACTACTACTATCCTCACTCCTCATCGTCGTTCCTTAGTGGTGTGTACTCTTACTCTGCTTGAAGGCTGCGGCACGTTCTTGCCTCTCTTCTGCATGAGTCATGCGTGTCCGCATCATTCTGCCAAGGCGCCGTGCCATTGGCTGGCGCATGGCTCCTGCCTGTCTTACCCGTGCAATCTTTGCACTCTCACTGGCTCGACCTGGCTACATTGAGTTTTGTATTTCGTCTCTGCCGCCTAGCCGGCCGATAGCCACTAGATCCATGATGCCCCATCCTACCTGTCAAAGCATGTATGCCATTGTGGGTATCAAACAGTGGCTTCCTGCAATATATTTGCGGTGCACTGTACGTGGTGCAATCGATGGCGTGCAAACTATGCGGCGCAAATCAGTGCAACGCACTGCAGCGCAACGCACAACAACGCAACACAAAGCAAAGCAACGTAATGCACACCAGTGCGATTTGATCCAAAGTCATGTAAATTCAAAGCAAGGTCACGCAAAGCATTGCAGATCAAGTTTCAGGAACGCGAAGCAATGCGAAGCAATGCGAAGCAAGACGAGGCAGTGCAAGTCCATGCAATGTGATGCAAAGCAACGCAGGGCAGTGCAAGCCAAGGCAAGTCAATGTGATTGCATTGCTGCGTTGCAGTCGCATTGCGTTGCAATTCAATGCAACGTGTGTGTGTGTGTGTGTGTGTGTGTGTGTGTGTGTGCGTGTGCAACGTGGCTGCAGCGACGGGCTGTAACGGGGACGCAAAACGGGCCGCGGGCCTTCCAATCGATTACAGTCGGTAATGTTTGTGTGTGTGTGTTTTTTTCCACGCATCCAAACGTGGGCTTCTTGTTATTCCCCATCTCCAAAGTGGTTCTATTATTCTCCATATCCAAAGGATGGGGTTCTTGTTATTACTCCGACCGCGCCAGCTTCTCTCACTCCTCCTCCTCCTCTTCCTAATCTAGAGTCGCACCCAAGTTCACTACTTAGGTTATGCCATGGTGAATATGACTATGAGGATTACAATGATGCTGATGATGATGGTGCTGATGATGATGATGGTACTGATCATGCTGATGGTGATGATGCTGCTGATGATGCGGATCTAGGTGGTGATGACGATGCTGATGCTGATGATGATGATGTTGATGATGGTGATGCTGATGCAACTGTTGCTGCTGCTGATGATGCTGATGCTGATGCTGATGATGCTGATTATGATGATGATGATGCTGACTCTGATCATTCTGATCATCCTGATGCTGATGCTGCTGCTGCTGCTGATGATGATGATGGTGGTGATGATGATGATGATGATGATGATGATGATGATGATGATGATGATGCGGATGGTGATGATGATGGCGGAGCATATTCTGAGGGTGTCTCGAGCGAGGCGCTGGTTTCAGCACTCCCAGGGGGGTGGGGGGGGGGGGAAGGAACTTCTTACTCCTCCGTTCGCGCCCATATTGCTGGGATTTCTCGAGCGGTTTGCCTGTTTTGCATCCTCAACATCCTCCGTTATCGCAGCAGGTTCGGAGGATGTCTCGGGCGAGGCGCTGGTTTTCGCCCCCAGGGGGTATCTCATTCGTTCGTTCGCGCCCAGATTGCGGAGATGTGTCGCGCGGTTTGCCTGTTTCGCATCCTCAACATCTTCCGCTTGCGGAGCAGATTCTGAGGATGTCCCGGGCGAGGCTCTGGTTCTCGCACACCAGGGGGGCCAGCCTGCGATGATGTCTCGAGTGGTTTGCCTGGTTTGGTGGCCAGAAGGCGTTGGTTTTCGCACCCCAGGCGGTTCAGATTGCGAGGATGTTAGACTCACTTATGTTCAATCTCACTCGTGCTCAGACTCACTCATACTCATACTCGTACTCATCATACTCCTACTCAGACTAACCAACACTCAGATTTACAAACACTCGGACTCAATCACACTTAGACCAACCCACCTTCAGACTCACTCGTACTCAGACTCACTCGTTCTCAGACCCACCCAGACTCAGACTCAGACTCACCATACTCATATTTAGACTCACTCACAGTCAGACATACCCACACGCAGAGTCACTCACACTCAGACCCAGCCACCCTCATATTCACTCGTAGTCAGACTCACTCGTACTCAGACCCATTCCGCCTCAGACTCGTACCAGGCCCACTCACACCCAGACTTACCCACACTCAAACTCGCTCTCACTCAGACTCACTCATTCTCTGACATACGCATTATAAGTACCCAGACCCTCTCATGCCTAGACTACTGACACTCAGACTCAACCATACTAAAACCCGTTTATACTTCAAGCCCGTTTATAGCCGAACACTCTTGCGCCTAGACGCTCCTGGCGGAAAGGTCCATGCACATAGATGCATTTATGAGGACCTCCAGACAATAAGGAATTCATCTGACCGCGCCGACTCCTCCCACTCACTCCTCCTCCTCATCTCCTTCCTCCTCCTCTTCCTCACCCAGAGTTCCTCATACTCATTATCAAGTTCAGGGTCATTACTCAGGCTATGCTGCTGATGATGATGGTGGTGGTAGTGATGATGATCAGGAGAAGGACGATGCTGATGCTGATGATGATGCTGCTGTTGCTGCTGCTGATGATGATACCGTGGATGTAAACAATTAACGCGAACATTATTCATAACATGGGATTTCGCCATGTCAAGGCCGCGAGTTCCAGGTAGGGCAAGATCGGAAGCTGCCCGCGAAAATGTAAACAATAAACGCGACACACGGAAGCATTTTTTTCAACCTGGGGGCGTTCATGCTCAGTTCGCGTTCCATATCTTTGAATGGCGGGATTCAATGTTACGGATGGGTTTCGCGTTAATTCTTTACATCCACGGCTGCCATTTTGTTACGGGCCCCAAGACTACGCTGTTACGGGCCCCAAGACTACGCTAAGCTCGCACATTTTCCGACACACTTCGCTTCTGCCACCCTCAGATGCCTGTCGCATTCACGCGTTGCTTCGGCTGGCTCCCAGGCGTCCCACAGGGTTCCACGGACAAGGGCGATCCCCAGGTCCCACGGGTGTCGCAGGTCCGACAAGTCCCACTGGTCCCGCAGGTCCCACATGTGTTGCGGGTCCCACCAGTCCCACAGGTCTTGCAGGTCCCACGGGTCCCACAGGCCACAGGGGTCCCCCAGGTCCCACAGGTGTTGCAAGCTCCTCGGGTGTCGTAGGTCTCACAGGTCCCACAAGTTTCGCAGGTCTCGCAGGTCCCACAGGACCGACAGGTGTCGCAGGTCTCAGGGGTCTGAGCAATGCGAAGCAACGCGACAAAGCAAAACACAAAATGGCTTACAGTTGGCTCCGGTCACCCAAGATGTGGCCTGGGAATGGTGTTCTGGGAACACGAAGAGCACAAAGTGGCCTACAGTTGGCTCCGGGCACTCACGATGTGGTCTGGGAGTGATGTTCTGGCAAGATGCATCGTGATTCCGGACAAGAGTTTCACACTTTCCAACGTTATGATTTTTCGTGTCCTAGCCTGGCTAGGACGAAACGAACATGAAAACCACGAAGTGCGATAGGGTTGCAACTTTCCAACGTTATGACTGCCTTTTTGGAGCTCTGGTGTGGGACTTCCTGACAACAACGACGCCGTTCGTAACGTTGAAATTTCTTGAATGAAGAATTTCCGAATATTCTTATTTAAGCATTTCCAACGTTACGAACGGCGTCGTCTTTGTCAGGAAGTCCCGCGCCATAGTTCCAAAAAGGCATTCATAACGTTGGAAGGTTGCAACCCTATCGCACCTCGTGGCTTTCATGTTCGTTTCGTCCTAGCCAGGCTAGGACACGAAAAATCATAACGTTGGGAAGTGCGAAACTCTTGTCCAGAATCACGATGCATCTTGCCAGAACACCATTCCCAGGCCACATCGTGAGTGCCCGGAGCCAGCTGTAGGCCACTTTGTGCTTTCCGTGTTCCCAGAACACCATTCCCAGGCCACATCTTGGGTGCCCTGAGCCAACTCTAGGTCATTTTGTGTTTTGCTTTGCGTTGCTTTGCATTGCTGAGACCCCTGAGACCTGCGACGCCGTAGCGTTGTTTGGCGTTGCTGTGCTTTGCATGAACTGCGCCGCGTGGCTCGCGCTCCCTAGGTTGCATCGCATGCGTTGTACCGCCTAGACTGCACCTCGTGGATTGCAAGACATCGGCGTTCGGGGGCCACGCTGGGTATTATTCGTTTGTTTAATATCACGTCAGGAGCGCATAAGGGATACTAAGTTAGCGTTGCTGGAAGGCCCTGCCATTTTGTTACGGGCCCCAAGACTACGCTGTTACGGGCCCCAAGACTACGCTAAGCTCGCACATTTTCCGACACACTTCGCTTCTGCCACCCTCAGATGCCTGTCGCATTCACGCGTTGCTTCGGCTGGCTCCCAGGCGTCCCACAGGGTTCCACGGACAAGGGCGATCCCCAGGTCCCACGGGTGTCGCAGGTCCGACAAGTCCCACTGGTCCCGCAGGTCCCACATGTGTTGCGGGTCCCACCAGTCCCACAGGTCTTGCAGGTCCCACGGGTCCCACAGGCCACAGGGGTCCCCCAGGTCCCACAGGTGTTGCAAGCTCCTCGGGTGTCGTAGGTCTCACAGGTCCCACAAGTTTCGCAGGTCTCGCAGGTCCCACAGGACCGACAGGTGTCGCAGGTCTCAGGAAGTCCCGCACCATAGTTCCAAAACGGCATTCATAACGTTGGAAGGTTGCAACCCTATCGCACTTCGTGGCTTTCATGTTCGTTTCGTCCTAGCCAGGCTAGGACACGAAAAATCATAACGTTGGGAAGTGCGAAACTCTTGTCCATAATCACGGTGCATCTTGCCAGAACACCGTTCCCAGGCCACATCGTGAGTGCCCGGAGCCAGCTGTAGGCCACTTTGTGCTTTCCGTGTTCCCAGAACACCACTCCCAGACCACATCTTGGGTGCCCGGAGCCAACTGTAGGTCATTTTGTGTTTTGCTTTGCGTTGCTTTGCATTGCTGAGACCCCTGAGACCTGCGACACCGTAGCGTTGCTTGGCGTTGCTGTGCTTTGCATGAACTGCGCCGCGTGGCTCGCGTTCCCTAGGTTGCATCGCATGCGTTGCACCGCCTAGATTGCACCTCGTGGATTGCAAGACATCGGCGTTCGGGGGCCACGCTGGGTACTATTCGTTTGTTTAATATTACGTAAGCGTCGTCTTTGTCAGGAAGTCCCGCACCATAGTTCCAAAAAGGCATTCATAACGTTGGAAGGTTGCAACCCTATCGCACTTCGTGGCTTTCATGTTCGTTTCGTCCTAGCCAGGCTATGACACGAAAAATCATAACGTTGGGAAGTGCGAAACTCTTGTCCATAATCACGATGCATCTTGCCAGAACACCATTCCCAGGCCACATCGTGAGTGCCCGGAGCCAGCTGTAGGCCACTTTGTGCTCTCCGTGTTCCCAGAACACCACTCCCAGGCCACATCTTGGGTGCCCAGAGCCAACTCTAGGTCATTTTGTGTTTTGCTTTGCGTTGCTTTGCATTGCTGAGACCCCTGAGACCTGCGACGCCGTAGCGTTGCTTGGCGTTGCTGTGCTTTGCATGAACTGCGCCGCGTGGCTCGCGCTCCCTAGGTTGCATCGCCGCGTTGCACCGCCTAGATTGCACCTCGTGGATTGCAAGACATCGGCGTTCGGGGGCCACGCTGGGTACTATTCGTTTGTTTAATATCACGTAAGGAGCGCATAAGGGATACTAAGTTAGCGTTGCTGGAAGGCCCTGCCATTTTGTTACGGGCCCCAAGACTACGCTGTTACGGGCCCCAAGACTACGCTAAGCTCGCACATTTCCCGACACACTTCGCTTCTGCCACCCTCAAATGCCTGCCGCATTCACGCGTTGCTTCGGCTGGCTCTCAGGCGTCCCACAGGGTTCCACGGACCACAGACGACCCCCAGGTCCCACGGGTGTCGCAGGTCCGACAAGTCCCCACTGGTCCGCAGGTCCCACATGTGTTGCGGGTCCCACCAGTCCCACAGGTCTTGCAGGTCCCACGGGTCCCACAGGCCACAGGGGTCCCCCAGGTCCCACAGGTGTTGCAAGCTCCTCGGGTGTCGTAGGTCTCACAGGTCCCACAAGTTTCGCAGGTCTCGCAGGTCCCACAGGACCGACAGGTGTCGCAGGTCTCAGGGGTCTCAGCAATGCAAAGCAACGCAAAGCAAAACACAAAATGGCTTAGAGTTGGCTCCGGGCACCCAAGATGTGGCCTGGGAGTGGTGTTCTGGGAACGCGAAGAGCACAAAGTGGCCTACAGTTGGCTCCGGGCACTCACGATGTGGCCTGGGAGTGGTGTTCTGGCAAGATGCATCGTGATTCCGGACAAGAGTTTCACACTTTCCAACGTTATGATTTTTTGTGTCCTAGCCTGGCTAGGACGAAACGAACATGAAAGCCACGAAGTGCGATAGGGTTGCAACTTTCCAACGTTATGACTGCCTTTTTGGAGCTCTGGTGTGGGACTTCCTGACAAAAACGACGCCGTTCGTAACGTTGAAGTTTCTTGAATGAAGAATTTCTGAATATTCTTATTCAAGCATTTCCAACGTTACGAACGGCGTCGTCTTTGTCAGGAAGTCCCGCACCATAGTTCCAAAAAGGCATTCATAACGTTGGAAGGTTGCAACCCTATCGCACTTCGTGGCTTTCATGTTCGTTTCGTCCTAGCCATGCTAGGACACGAAAAATCATAACGTTGGGAAGTGCGAAACTCTGCTCCATAATCACGATGCATCTTGCCAGAACACCATTCCCAGGCCACATCGTGAGTGCCCGGAGCCAGCTGTGGGCCACTTTGTGCTCTCCGTGTTCCCAGAACACAACTCCCAGGCCACATCTTGGGTGCCCAGAGCCAACTCTAGGTCATTTTGTGTTTTGCTTTGTGTTGCTTTGCATTGCTGAGACCCCTGAGACCTGCGACGCCGTAGCGTTGCTTGGCGTTGCTGTGCTTTGCATGAACTGCGCCGCGTGGCTCGCGCTCCCTAGGTTGCATCGCATGCGTTGCACCGCCTAGATTGCACCTCGTGGATTGCAAGACATCGGCGTTCGGGGGCCACGCTGGGTACTATTCGTTTGTTTAATATCACGTAAGGAGCGCATAAAGGGATACTAAGTTAGCGTTGCTGGAAGGCCCTGCCATTTTGTTACGGGCCCCAAGACTACGCTGTTACGGGCCCCAAGACTACGCTAAGCTCGCACATTTTCCGACACACTTCGCTTCTGCCACCCTCAGATGCCTGTCGCATTCACGCGTTGCTTCGGCTGGCTCCCAGGCGTCCCGCAGGGTTCCACGGACAAGGGCGATCCCCAGGTCCCACGGGTGTCGCAGGTCCGACAAGTCCCACTGGTCCCGCAGGTCCCACATGTGTTGCGGGTCCCACCAGTCCCACAGGTCTTGCAGGTCCCACGGGTCCCACAGGCCACAGGGGTCCCCCAGGTCCCACAGGTGTTGCAAGCTCCTCGGGTGTCGTAGGTCTCACAGGTCCCACAAGTTTCGCAGGTCTCGCAGGTCCCACAGGACCGACAGGTGTCGCAGGTCTCAGGGGTCTCAGCAATGCGAAGCAACGCAACAAAGCAAAACACAAAATGGCTTACAGTTGGCTCCGGTCACCCAAGATGTGGCCTGGGAATGGTGTTCTGGGAACACGAAGAGCACACAGTGGCCTACAGTTGGCTCCGGGCACTCACGATGTGGTCTGGGAGTGGTGTTCTGGCAAGATGCATCGTGATTCCGGACAAGAGTTTCACACTTTCCAACGTTATGATTTTTTGTGTCCTAGCCTGGCTAGGACGAAACGAACATGAAAGCCACGAAGTGCGATAGGGTTGCAACTTTCCAACGTTATGACTGCCTTTTTGGAGTTCTGGTGTGGGACTTCTTGACAAAAGCGACGCCGTTCGTAACGTTGAAATCTCTTGAATGAAGAATTTCTGAATATTCTTATTTAAGCATTTCCAGCGTTACGAACGGCGTCGTCTTTGTCAGGAAGTCCCGCGCCATAGTTCCAAAAAGGCATTCATAACGTTGGAAGGTTGCAACCCTATCGCACTTCGTGGCTTTCATGTTCGTTTCGTCCTAGCCAGGCTGGGACACAAAACATCATAACGTTGGGAAGTGCGAAACTCTTGTCCAGAATCACGATGCATCTTGCCAGAACACCATTCCCAGGCCACATCGTGAGTGCCCGGAGCCAGCTGTAGGCCACTTTGTGCTTTCCGTGTTCCCAAAACACCATTCCCAGGCCACATTTTGGGTGCCCGGAGCCAGCTCTAGGTCATTTTGTGTTTTGCTTTGCGTTGCTTTGCATTGCTGAGACCCCTGAGACCTGCGACGCCGTAGCGTTGCTTGGCGTTGCTGTGCTTTGCATGAACTGCGCCGCGTGGCTCGCGCTCCCTAGGTTGCATCGCATGCGTTGCACCGCCTAGATTGCACCTCGTGGATTGCAAGACATCGGCGTTCGGGGGCCACGCTGGGTACTATTCGTTTGTTTAATATCACGTAAGGAGCGCATAAGGGATACTAAGTTAGCGTTGCTGGAAGGCCCTGCCATTTTGTTACGGGCCCCAAAACTACGCTGTTACGGGCCCCAAAACTACGCTAAACTCGCACATTTTCCGACACACTTCGCTTCTGCCACCCTCAGATGCCTGTCGCATTCACGCGTCGCTTCGGCTGGCTCCCAGGCGTCCCGCAGGGTTCCACGGACAAGGGCGATCCCCAGGTCCCACGGGTGTCGCAGGTCCGACAAGTCCCACTGGTCCCGCAGGTCCCACATGTGTTGCGGGTCCCACCAGTCCCACAGGTCTTGCAGGTCCCACGGGTCCCACAGGCCACAGGGGTCCCCCAGGTCCCACAGGTGTTGCAAGCTCCTCGGGTGTCGTAGGTCTCACAGGTCCCACAAGTTTCGCAGGTCTCGCAGGTCCCACAGGACCGACAGGTGTCGCAGGTCTCAGGGGTCTCAGCAATGCGAAGCAACGCAACAAAGCAAAACACAAAATGGCTTACAGTTGGCTCCGGTCACCCAAGATGTGGCCTGGAAATGGTGTTCTGAGAACACGAAGAGCACAAAGTGGCCTACAGTTGGCTCCGGGCACTCACGATGTGGTCTGGGAGTGGTGTTCTGGCAAGATGCATCGTGATTCCGGACAAGAGTTTTACACTTTCCAGCGTTATGATTTTTCGTGTCCTAGCCTGGCTAGGACGAAACGAACATGAAAACCACGAAGTGCGATAGGGTTGCAACTTTCCAACGTTATGACTGCCTTTTTGGAGCTCTGGTGTGGGACTTCCTGACAAAAACGACGCCGTTCGTAACGTTGAAGTTTCTTGAATAAAGAATTTCTGAATATTCTTATTCAAGCATTTCTGAATATTCTTATTCAAGCATTTCCAACGTTACGAACGGCGTCGTCTTTGTCAGGAAGTCCCGCGCCATAGTTCCAAAAAGGCATTCATAACGTTGGAAGGTTGCAGCCCTATCGCACTTCGTGGCTTTCATGTTCGTTTCGTCCTAGCCAGGCTAGGACACGAAAAATCATAACGTTGGGAAGTGCGAAACTCTTGTCCATAATCACGATGCATCTTGCCAGAACACCATTCCCAGGCCACATCGTGAGTGCCCGGAGCCAGCTGTAGGCCACTTTCTGTTCTCCGTGTTCCCAGAACATCACTCCCAGGCCACATTTTGGGTGCCCAGAGCCAACCAACTCTAGGTCATTTTGTGTTTTGCTTTGCGTTGCTTTGCATTGCTGAGACCCCTGAGACCTGCGACGCCGTAGCGTTGCTTGGCGTTGCTGTGCTTTGCATGAACTGCGCCGCGTGGCTCGCGCTCCCTAGGTTGCATCGCATGCGTTGCACCGCCTAGATTGCACCTCGTGGATTGCAAGACATCGGCGTTCGGGGGCCACGCTGGGTACTATTCGTTTGTTTAATATCACGTAAGGAGCGCATAAAAAGGGATGCTAAGTTAGCGTTGCTGGAAGGCCGTGGATGTAAACAATTAGCGCGAACATTATTCATAACATGGGATTTCGCCATGTCAAGGCCGCGAGTTCCAGGTAGGGCAAGATCGGAAGCTGCCCGCGAAAATGTAAACACTAAGCGCGACACACGGAAGCATTTTTTTCAACCTGGGGGCGTTCATGCTTAGTTTGCGTCCCATGTCTTTGAATGGCGGGATTCAATGTTACGGATGGGTTTCGCGTTAATTCTTTACACCCACGGCTGCCATTTTGTTACGGGCCCCGAGACTACACTGTTACGGGCCCCAAAACTACGCTAAGCTCGCACATTTTCCGACACGCTTCGCTTCTGCCACCCTCAGATGCCTGTCGCATGGTTGCAACTTTCCAACGTTATGACTGTCTTTTTGGAGCTCTGGTGTGGGACTTCCTGACAAAAACGACGCCGTTCGTAACGTTGAAGTTTCTTGAATGAAGAATTTCTGAATATTCTTATTTAAGCATTTCCAACGTTACGAACGGCGTCGTCTTTGTGAGGAAGTCCCGCACCATAGTTCCAAAAAGGCATTCATAACGTTGGAAGGTTGCAACCCTATCGCACTTCGTGGCTTTCATGTTCGTTTCGTCCTAGCCAGGCTAGGACACGAAAAATCATAACGTTGGGAAGTGCGAAACTCTTGTCCAGAATCACGATGCATCTTGCCAGAACACCATTCCCAGGCCACATCGTGAGTGCCCGGAGCCAGCTGTAGGCCACTTTGTGCTCTCCGTGTTCCCAGAACACCACTCCCAGGCCACATCTTGGGTGCCCGGAGCCAACTCTAGGTCATTTTGTGTTTTGCTTTGCGTTGCTTCGCATTGCTGAGACCCCTGAGACCTGCGACGCCGTAGCGTTGCTTGGCGTTGCTGTGCTTTGCATGAACTGCGCCGCGTGGCTCGCGCTCCCTAGGTTGCATCGCATGCGTTGCACCGCCTAGATTGCACCTCGTGGATTGCAAGACATCGGCGTTCGGGGGCCACGCTGGGTACTATTCGTTTGTTTAATATCACGTAAGGAGCGCATAAGGGATACTAAGTTAGCGTTGCTGGAAGGCCGTGGATCTAAACAATTAGCGCGAACATTATTCATAACATGGGATTTCGCCATGTCAAGGCCGCGAGTTCCAGGTAGGGCAAGATCGGAAGCTGCCCGCGAAAATGTAAACAATAAACGCGACACACGGAAACATTTTTTTCAACCTGGGGGCGTTCTTGCTTAGTTTGCGTTCCATATTTTTTGAATGGCGGGATTCAATGTTACGGATGGGTTTCGCGTAAATTCTTTACATCCACGGTAGTGGTGATGCTGATGAGCAGGATGGCGTTGTTGTTGATGGTAACGTCACCACTGATGATGACAACTATGGTAATGATGATGATGATCATGATCATGCTGATGATGATGATGATGCTGATGCTGTTGCTGCTGATGATAATGCAAATGCAGATGCTGATGCTGATGCTGATGATGATTGTGATGCTGATGCTGCTGATGAGGATTCTGATGGTGCTGATGATGATACTGCTGATGCTGATGCTGCTGCTGCTGATGAGGATGGTTTTGATGATGATGCTGATGATGAGGTTGATGATGATGATTATGATGCTGCTGCTGATGATGATGATGATGATTATGATGCTGCTGCTGATGATGATGATAATGATGATACTGATGATAATGATGATGATGATGATGATGATGATGATGCTGATGATGATGATTATGATGATGATGATGATCATGATGATGACGATGATGATTATGATGATTATGCTGATGCTGCTGATGATGATGATGATGATGACGATGATGATGATGATGATGATGATGATGATGATGATGATGATGATGATGATGATGATGATGATGATGATGCTGCTGCTGCTGCTGCTGCTGCTGCTGATGATGATGATGATGATGATGATGATGATGATGATGATGATGATGATGATGATGATGATGATGATGATGATGATGATGATGATGATGATGATGTGATGATGATGATGATGATGATGATGATGATGATGATGATGATGATGATGATGATGATGATGATGATGATGATGATGATGATGATGATGATGATGATGATGATGATGATGATGATGATGATGATGATGATGATGGCAGAGCAAAATCTGAGAATGTCTCGGGCGGGGCGCTTTTTTTCAGCACGCTCAAGGGAGGGCCGCCAGGGGTACCTCACTCGTCCGTTCGAGCCCAGATTGCGGGGACGTCGCAATCGGTTTGCCTGTTCTGTATCCTCAACATCATCCTAAGCTTTCGGAGTAGACTCTGAGGATGTCTCGGGCGAGGCGCTGGTTTTCGCACACCACGGGGGCTGATTGCTAGGATGTCCCGTGTGGTTTGCTTGTTTTGGTGGCCAGACTCTTGGACACGGATCCTCCCTAGGAGGCCACACGAGGCTCCAGCAGGCTCCAGGAGGCCCCAGGGAGTCCCCAGGAGGCCCCAAGAGGTTCCAGGAGACCCCATGAGGCCTTTGGATGCCACAGGAAACCACAAGAGGCACATGAGGCCCCACGAGGCTCCAGGAGGCTACAGCAAGCCTCAGGAGGCTTCAGGAGGCTCCAGGATGCTCCAGGAGGCCACAGGAGCCAATAGGAGGCCCCAGGAGGCTCCAGGAGGCCCCAAGAGGCTCTAGGAGGCCCCAGAAAGCACCAGGAGGCCCTAGGAGGCTACAGGAGGCACCAGGAAACGCCAGGAGGCCCCGGAAGGCCCCGGGAGGCCCCAAGAGAGGCCACAGGCGCAGGAGGCCTCAGAAGGTCATAGGTGTGATTTCAATCCCAGGTGTTTGGGTATGTTCTTATAGACTGGGCCTCCCCTGGGGCACGAATCTTAAGTGTGTGTGTTACAGGTGTTTCTACATATTGTCCTTCTCCTGTGTCTCCCATCCTAAGTGTTTTACGTATGCTCATATGGATTGGGGCTGCCCTGGGACACGAATCCTTGCGGTTTTACGTGTGTTCCTATAGATTGCCCCTCTCCTGTGGCTCCAGATCTCCGTAGCCATTTTGGCTCAAGACCCAATGCTCGGGAGGCTGCAAGCCTCCTGGCCGACACGGGATAGCTCTGTTTCCCGAGCTCGACTCTCAGCGGCGCGCGCGGCGGCTCCCATAGTTTTGGCACTTATAACACAGAGCGTGTCCCGGCCATGGCACCTCAGTGGCAGTGCGTTTGTGGAGAGTACCACGCGGCTGACCGCACTCGGTGCACCAAGGCGGGGTGCGGAGGCATGCGACCTCGCCTGCCGCGCGGAGCAGGGCAGCATCAGCCGTGGCAGCTTCGTCAGCCTCCCACCCGCGGCAAGTGGGCCAACTCGCCGCCGAGCAACCAGTGGGGTCTCAACGGCAAGCTATTCAAAGGCAAGAGTGCTGGTGGCGACAAGAGCTCCACGGGCACGTCCCTCAGCGCGGAGGAGGTCAAGGTCTGGGCCGCATTCTCGCAGGAGACATGGGACGCGACGAAGCACACCCTCACGCAGTCATCTCGTGGGAAAGTGGACGCTGCTCGCCGTGCTCAGTCTCTCGGCCTGGTGGGGAAGTCGGCACCTCAGAAAGTGGATGGGCTTGCTCGGCAGCTTGCTGACGCTCAGGATCGACTCAAGCGCGAGTCCGCGGTGGCTCGCAAGGCGCTGGAGCAGGTGCACACGACCAAGATGGGCATCGCACAGCTGCAGCTGGAGCTCGCAGATGCCAAGCGCGAGGCTGCCGCACTCTACGGTGGAGGCATCAGCCCTGACGCGATCAAGGAGAAGCTCAGCACGCTCAACACCGACGGAGTCTCTGGCCAGGATCTCCTCGAGCAGCTCTCCACAACGAGCTCGCCGAGGAAGCGAAGGCAGCTCGCCCGCAGGGCGGATCTCCTGCCGCAGCAGGCGGCGCTGTGCCCGCCCCCGAGCCAGCTGAATCTCAGCCTGGCGGAGGCGAGGCCCCAGCGGCGCCAGCAGCGGGGGCGGCACCAGCCGAGGACTTCGACGACTTCCTGGGCGAGGATGACCCTGGTGGGCTTCTGGGCAGCTGTGGTGATGATGACGAGCAGCGCAAGAGGATCCGCGACGCCCTGGAGGTCTTGCGGTCCGTCAAGAAGCCACGAACCTCAGGGTGGCCGCCCTCGCGGGCGCTGGTGGACTGCTCTCTCCATCAACGCCAACGCCTACAGCAGGTTCGAGGGCATTCTCAACTACGAAGGTCTCAGGAGCTGCGACCTGGTTGCGGTCCAGGAGACGCACCTTTCCCAGGAGAGGTGCTGCGAGGTCACAGACAAGCTGCAGAGGCTTGGCTGGCATGCGGTGGCCACTCCAGCCACCGACGTGGCTGCGGGGCATGCAGGTCACGGCGGCCTCTTGCAGTTGGCGCCCAGGTCCTCGGGCCTCGGCGAGTTCGAAGCGGGGCAGCCGACGGTGCTCGCGCCAGGACGCGCGGCAGTCGCGCATGTAGCTGGCCCCTTCCCTGGGGGACTAGCTTGGTTCAACGTCTACTTGAAGGTTGGCGTCGGCCTCTCGGCCTACAACCTCAGCACTTTGGACGGCATCGCGATGGCAGTGCGCGCCATCGGCAAGCCCTTCGTGATCGCGGGAGACTTCAACATGGAGCCCCGCGAACTGCAGTGCTCGGGCTTCCTCGAGCGCGTCGGTGGCAGGGTGGTGTCGCCAGCGGACGGCACTATTCGGCCGTCGGGCAAGGTGATTGACTACTTTGTCGTCTCTCACGTGATCTCGGAAGCTCAGGCGGAGATCAAGCTTGGGTGGGATATCTCTCCACACTTCCCTGTCGAGCCCAGGTTCAACGCCAGCTCGGTCAACAGGTTCATGCAAGTCATGAAGGTTCCCAAGAAGTTTCCGTACCCTCTCCCCAAGGCGTGCTGCACCGAGGACCACTCCCAGAGGTGGGCGGAGGCACGCGGCCGCATGGCGGCCACCTCCTCGCTGGACATCATGTGGCAGGTCTTCATTCACAGCGCGGAGCGGTACTTGCTGGACGCCATCGGCCTCAAGCACGAGTATCACGAGTTAGCTGGGCGTGAGCGGCGTCCTAGGCTGGCCTTAGTCAGGGTGTTGCAGCCGTCGGCGCCCAGGCTGCCGAGGGTGACAGCCACCACGTCTTGGTGCAAGAGCGTAGCCATCGCGCTCAAGGGCGCAGCTCAGACCGACATGGAGCTGAAGAGACACAGGGCGCTGAAGACGCTCGATCGATTGTGCGGTGCTCAGCCCGATTTTCAGAACGACTCCAGGCAGGAGACGGCGCAAGCTCAGTTCGCCCTGCTGGGCTTTGCGCAGGCTGCGCACGGCATGGATCTGCCCCAGCTGCAGGTCGCGAGCTACATCGCCGCCACCATGGCAGACAAGTTGGTGCAGCGTGACGCTGACAAAGCGAAGGCGGGCTTCGGAGACTGGGTCGCCGAGAATCACGCTAGAGGTACGGGGGCCCTACACTCCTGGACCAAACCTCCGCAGGGCTGGCAGCCCAGGATCTCTGGTGCCCCAGGAAGCGAGCCTCGTACGCTCTCTCAGATGGTCCAAGCCCTGGTGAAGGAGTGGTCAGGATACTGGGGAGTAGGGGCCCCCACGCCGCTGGGGGGCGCTCTCGCGGCGAGGGACCTCGAGTGGCCAGCTGATCTCGGTGAGCGTCCTGCTCGACCTTCGGTGGGTGAGATCAGAGCGGTCATCGCCACCTTCAAGGACTCCAGTGGCTCGTCCTTCGACGCTTTGCGCCCGCGCGAGCTGGGCGTGCTCGACGACGCTGGGATCGAGACGCTCATTGACTTGCTGGCCGCCATCGAGTTGCAGTGCGACTGGCCATCCTTCATCACCAAGCTGGCCTTCATTCCCAAGTCGGACGGGGGCCTCCGCCCAATCGCGCTGCTGGGCGCGGTGGTTCGCATTCACGGCAGGCTCCGCAGGGGCATTGCGAAGGCCTGGGAGGCGGCGCGCGACAGGGACTACTGGTGGGCCAGTTCGGGCAAGAGTTGCGACAGGGCAGTGTGGCAGCAGCAGGCTCGTGCAGAATGGGTCCAGATGATGAGCGAGGTGAACAAGGGCCAGGACTGGGCCTCGGCGTCGATTATGATGGACCTGTGGAAGGCCTTCGAGCAGATCATGCACGGCAATTTGCTGCGGGCGTGCGTGCAGCACAAGTTTCCACTGTGGCTGGCCAAGCTGCAGGTCTCGCTCTACCGCCTCCCCAGGGTCATCAGCCTGGAGACGTGCTGCTCTGACGAGCTGATGGTTATGCAGACGGTGTTGGCTGGCGACGCCTTCGCCACCACCTTCATGAAGGTCATGCTCCTTTCGCCGCTAGACGAGTTGAAGGTCGCCTGCCCCACGGTGACCCCTGCCGTCGTGGTCGACGACGTTGTGCTGCAGCGGTGGGGAGGGTCGAAGCGTGTTGCCAAAGACCTCACCATGGCTGCTAAGGCGGTGGTTAAGGGGCTGGCGAAGGTCAACCTGTCCATTGCCGCCAAGAAGTCGCGGGTGCTGGCCAGCAGCAGGAGTTTGAGGGCCACTCTCCAGAAGCACCTGGGCTCGACCACAGGTGCTATCGGTGTCAGGGAGGTGCGCAACCTCGGCATCGACTACACGGAGGGCGGAAGGAGGTCAAGCGTCGTCAGGCGTCACCGCTTAGCTCAAAACCGACTCCGCATCCCTCGCATCAGGCGGCTACTGGGGCTTCGACGGGGCAGGGCCACTGCGGCTAAGATCGTATCGACAGGCTTGGCTCCCAGCCTTTTCTACGGCATCAACTGCACGGGGCTCAACAACGCGGAGTTGCAGCAGGCGCGCAGCATGGTGCGGCACGCCATCGAGCCGAATCCCCACGGGAAGTCGCTCACGGCGTGCTTGCTGGTGGGAGGATCGCCCACCATCGACCCTCTGTTCGCAGCGACGCTGGCGCCCTGCTTCACGCTGGCGCGCGCCGTGTGGGAGAAGTGGGTGCCGATCGGGCAGCTCAAGCCAGCATTTGAGTGGGCGGCCAACTCGGCTACATGCTGGGCGGACGTACGCGGTCCGCTCGGAGCGGTGGTCATGTCGCTGAAGAGGATTGGCTACGACCCTAAGGCGCTAGACTGCATCGTCAGGCCGAACGGTACGATCATCAACTTTCTTGAGGTCTCCCCATGGTACGCCAAGCAATGTATCACGCTGGACGTGAGGGCTTGGCAGATGAAGCTCCTGGCAGACGGCACTCACGAGGACGTTCGTAGTGGCATTTTCCTTCCGCAGTTGCGGCGCTGGTTCTCCAAGGGTGTGGGGAGCTCTAACCTGGCGAAGGACTGGGGGCCCCTCAACAGCAGCCAGCGGGGGTACGCGCGCTCGGTCTTTGTCCTCGGGCAGTGGCCTAACAGCAGGAGGTACCACGGAGCCCCAAGGATCGCCCGCACGCCATGTTGCCAGTTGCACCCTGGCCAGCCTGGCACCCTCTGGCACAGGCACACGGCCTGCCAGGACAGCTGGCCGAGCCTGACGCTCCCTGCCGAGGTCAGCAAGCTTGTTCCCGTCAGCACCAGCGTGACCATTACTACCTTGCTGGAGAGGCTGGTCTTGCCCGAGCCCCTCCACGCGTGGCGTCCTCCAAGCGACGACCTACTTGCGCACGTGCAGCGGGTCAAGGGCGGCGACGGGTTCCCGTTTTCCGTTACCACGGTCTACTCGGACGGAACGGTCTACGAGGCTGGGTCCTCGCTGGCGGTGGGGGCTTGCGGCATGGTGCAGCTGCCAGACGGAGACGACAACTGGGACCCAGGACCCGAGTCGGCCGTCAAGGCTTTGGGCACGCCTTTGCCTGGGCCATTGCAGTCCATCGACGGGGCCGAACTCCCGTGGTGCCTGGCGCTTCTTCGCCACAGCCTGCCACCTATCACTGCGGCCTTCGACGCCTCGTACGTCACCAAGGGCCTGCTGGATAGGGGCGAGGCCAGCACCACCAAGGCGACCTCTGCCTGGGGATGCGTATGGAGGCGCGTCTGGGCAGCTCTGGACGACTTCGGTGGCATTGGGCCCCAAGGGCTCACGATTCAGAAAGTGAAGGCGCACGCCACGTCGGCCATGGTCCGCAACGGAGACATCACTGCACGCGACAGGCGAGGCAACTGGGAGGCCGACCGTACGGCGAAGGCGGTTGCAGCTGCAGTGAGGGCGCCGCTTGAGCTACGCGAAGCCTGGCAGCGGCGTTCGCTCACCCTCGACGGAGTTGCGCGCTGGGTTGCGCGTGCGGGGTGCGAGGCAGCTGACCTGAAGCTGGACATCGACCCGAACTGCAAGCCGATTCACAAGGGGCCTCCGCTCAGCGTCACAAGGCACAACGTCGTCAAGGTGGCGAGAGGTGGAGTACATTGCAGGGCCTGCCTCAAGACGGCGTACACGGACCTCAGCATCAAGAGGCTGCTCAAGGACCCGTGTGTGGCCAAGCCGTTTGCGCCCGTGGCTAGTGGCACGAGAAGCAAGCCTACGGCGTCGGCGTTGGCTTCCGCAGGCGCTGTGGCAGTGGCGCTGGCGGCTGCGCACAGGCTTGAGCAGGAGGCGAGGAGCGCTCACGTCGGCGAGCGCGTGGCGTACCCCGACGCCGAGCTCCAGCAGGAAGCGCCGAGGCTCGCTGACGCCGCCCGCGAGCATCCTGCTGCGGGCTTGCAGGATCTGCAACGCCCCGAGGCGGCGGCGGCAGGCGGTGGCACCAGCAGCAGCAGCAGCGGCCAGGATCTTTCGGCTGGCGATGCCCTCTTGCGCGCAGCGGCAGCTGCCCGCGCTGCGCGCGAGGCCGAGGGCAGGGCGGAGGCGTATCCCGCCGACGGCCAGGCAATTGCAGGTCTCGAGGTCGCCCAGGTCTCCATGTCGGAGGACGCGCCCGAGGGATCTGGCACTCAGGCAGCAGGTGGGGCAGGCCACGAGCTGCTCAGCATCAACGGCTTCAGGATCTGCACTCGTTGCAAGGCCTATGCCAAGGAGCTCAACGGCAAGCACAGGTCGCTCGGCAGGCTGTGCGTGGCTGCCTCTGGCAACGCGCTGCGCCTGCGCAACCTGAAGATTGCCAACATCAGGGCTGGCCTGGACCCGAAGACGGGCAGGCGCCTGAGTGAGTGATTTGGGGAGTGCCTTCGGTGGTCTAGGCCTTTTCAGGCCTGGCACGGGGTGGATGGTGGCTCGCGTGGCTGCCTCACCTGACGGCGCACACCCACGCAGCGTGGCGTGCACGCTGACTGTGGAGGCCGCTGTTTGCGGAGCCTCCCAGCCGCGCTCCGCGGCTCGCGCCATTTTGGCGGCGGGATCGGCTCGTGCTGCACGAGCTGCCTGGTGTGTACAAAAAAAATGGCTCCAGATCTATGTGTTTAACGTACGTTTCATAGACTGGGACCGGGACTCCCCTAGGGCACGAATCCTCCCGAAAGGGCCCCAGGAGGCCTCAGGAGGCCTCGTGATGCCACGGGAGCCCGTAGAGGCCCCAGGATGTCCCAGGAGACTCCAGGAGGCCCCAGGCAGCCCCAGGAGGCCCCAGGAGGCCTCAGGCCCATACGCATAGACTTACTCGTACTACTGAGACTCGTCCATACTCCAACCCATTCACAGTTCGACTCAATCCCAGCCTATTAATATCCAAGCCCACTCATATTCGAAGTCTCCTGTGCCAAGACACCCACGGCGGAACGGTCCATGCAAATAGATGCACATATGGGGCGCTCCACGCAGTGAATAAATATTTCGACCGCGCCGACTCCTCCCACTCACTCCTCCTCCTGCTCCTCCTCCTTCTCCTCCTCACCTAGAGTCACCTCAGGGGCAAACTCATGAAACGACTCAGATTATGATGATGCTGCTGATGATGTTAATGATGCTGATGATGATGCTGATACTGTTGGTGCTGGTGATGATGATGCTACCGATGATGATGCATATTCTGCTTATAATGATGATGATGATGATGATGATGATGATGATGATGATGATGATGATGATGCTGATGCTGCTGATGATGCTGATGATGATGATGGTGGTGATGATGATGATGGGGATGCTGATGATGATGATGGTGGTGATGATGATGATTGTGAGGATGCTGCTGATGATGGTGATTATGCTGCTGCTGATGATGCAATCGCGTTTCTTGAGGATGATGCTGATGCTGATGCTGCTGATGATGAAAATGCTGATGCTGCTGCTGATGATGATGCTGACGCTGATGATGCTGCTTATGATGATGCTGCTGATGATGCCGATGACGATGATGATGGCGATGC
>CAUYUJ010020609.1:17500-35000 GCA_963575745.1 Prorocentrum cordatum | reverse complement strand
ATTTTTGTTTTTCCCCAAACTTGGGCTGTAGGGGGACAGGCCCGACTCAATCCCAGGTCCGACTGCAGCTGAGGAGGAGGCGATTCTTCCCTGCGTTTGCCGGCCTCGCCCCGCAGGAGATGCTGCTGCGGCAGAAGCAGGAGGCGGGGGGCGCCGAGGAGGGCGAGGACGACGAGGGCGAGGAGGACGCCCGGCCGGCCTCGCCCGAGCGCGCCCTGGCGCTCTGGCTGCGATCGGCGCGGGCACGGCCGACAGGGCTCCTTTCGACCCGCCCGACGCGATCCGACTCGATCTCGAGGGATTCCGGTTCCGATTCGATCCGACGGGTTCCGACGGGGACTTCTCGGTTTCTCACACTATTGTGGGGGCCTCGCTGGCCTGCCGATGGCGGCCGATTCGACCTCTCCTGGCTTGGCTGCCGCTTTCCGCCGATCCGATTCATGGCGATCGCCGATCCGACTTGTTTATTTAATCGCTTCGCTCATTCCGCCAGCCGTGGAACCCTCTGTAGGGCCTCTTGGGGGCCTCTTGGGGACCTTTTGGGAGTCTCTTGGGGCTCCTTGGCGGCGTCTTGGGGGCCCCCAGGGCCTCTCGGGGGGCTCTTGTGGGCCTCTTGGGGGGGGAGGGGGGGTAGTGTGCGGCTCCCCCCTCGGAGGCCACGATCCTCCTGAGGCGTATCGAAAAATTGCCTGGTCCGACTTGTTGATTCGATTCTGGGCCCTCCTGCGGCGAGGAGTGCTCAGAAGCAGCCAGTCACGGACGCGTCCCCCGCCTTCGCCCTTGGGGGCCTTTTCTCGGTGGCCCTCGTCGCCACCGTCGGGTTCGTGGGGGAGTGCCGGTCGGGACGCGCCCGAGAAGAGGTCCCCGGGAGTGGCGGCTGTCAGCATCCTTCTGTCTTCCCAGAAGTGCGGCGGCGCGCCCGTGGGGGGAGCCCATCGGATACCCGTCGGTTTGGGACAGCATTGGCTGTCGGGCCTCGCTCCCATGTTCTCGACACCCATTTTGGGCGTCCAACTGCTCCATCGACTCTGAGGTTGCTTAACGCCGCCAGTGGCCTGGAACCGACCGATCGATAGCGAACGATCTGCGCTATCGGAAAGCGCGATGGTTCAGGCTTGAACGACGCTTGCGGCAGAAGAGGCCAGCGCGCAAGTCGTCACGATGTTGCCGTCCTCTGATCGTGCGTGGTCGCGAGCTTTACCTCTTGGGAAGTCTCGGGCACCCGTCCGGGCCAGGACCATCTTGGGCCCATGAGCTCCGCGCCCGTGGCGTCCCCCGCGTGCTCAACGCGGGCTCCATCTCTCGTGGGCTTCATCCCGCACGCTCCACGCGGGCTCCATCCTGCAGGTTTCCGCCGTCGCCGTCGCCACGTGTGCGGGCAGCCTCCTCTCCTTCTTGGCATCGGGTCAGCTGCAGTGTCTGGAGGGCGCGCTGTTTGGGTCCCACGGGAGGAGCCCTCCCTCCAGCAGTAGCATCCCGCGCATTTCAATCGACGTGACCTTCCATCCCCAGACCGCGGAGTTGGAGCAGATGCTGGTCTTGAGGCTATCGCGTGCCCAGCACCTTCCCGCTTCCACTTTCTTCCAGCTCCAAGTCCATGACAAGCTCCGCGGACGCCACGATCCTGGAGTGCAACGGGCACAGCGTGTTCTAGCACTATTGGCAGCTGTGCTCACAGATGCTGCCCTTGGGGGTCTCCAGGTTCTGTTTCTTCTCCGACTCCGCGGCCACCCGTCTGACTTGGAGGGCAACGGCACCCCCTCAGGCACTGTGGCATTCTGGCCTCAGGGCTCCGCCGCAGGTCATGCGGGGTCGGGGTCGTTGTGCGGACCTTTCCGACACTGACATTCAGTTCGTCCATGGCTGGCGTGGCCGCGCTGCCATGCTCTAGTTACGAGGCCCGCTCGGCTCCTTGGACATCGTGGTCTTGTAATTATTTCCGCACGGACTTAGCTTTCACTGAGCACGACCTCTACAATGTGGGCCCGCATTTTGTGCTTCGATTATTTTTTCCCCGCCGTTCGATGGCTCGTCCGCTCCCGCATCGTCGACAATTTGGCTTGTTCCCAGTCCCCCTCGCGATCGTCGGTGGTGATTTCAGCTGCGTCGTCTCCGTCGAAGGCAGGGTGTCTCTGAACTCCGGGTGTGCTTCGGGGCGCAGGGGCACGGGCGAGGAGTCGCACTTCTGGTCGGCCCTGAGGCTGCCATTCGGTCTCCATGACATGTTCCAGGGGGAGCCCACGCATGCATGGGCCAGCGATGGGCTGCATTTGTTGAAGCCAGCACGGGGCTGAACAACTCGATCGTCAATTTCGGGCGTCTGTTCTCGAATGGCGCCGTGACCTGTTGCCCCACCGAGCGGTGTTCTTGCCTGCCACGCCCCGGAGGCAACGAGCGCAGCTTGTCCGTGCTCGCACTGGAGCGCGCGGGCTTCCCTCGTCAACCCGCGCTCGAATGCTTCGGGGCGACCCAGGGCGACCCGTCGATCGCCGCCCTTCTGGAAGGCTATGCAAGTTTAAGGCCTGTACATGCGTCGTCAGGGAACGCCTGGACGACCAGCTGCGGATCGCGCTGGGTGGTCGGGCTCCTTGAAAACAGTATCGTGGGAGGAGGAGGAGGAGGAGCAGGAGCGGGAGGAGGAGGAGGAGGAGAGGAGGAGGAGGAGGAGGAGGAGGAGGAGGAGGAGGGAGGAGGAGGAGGAGGAGAGGAGGGGGGAGGCGACCTTTTGGAGCGTCGTGGGAGCCTGTTGGGGCTTCTTGGGTTTCTCTTGAGAGCTTTGTGGGGGCCTCGTGGGGGCCTCTTAGGGCCTCCTGGGCGCCTCTTCGGGCCCTCATGTTCTTTGTGGCCATCTTGGGGTCGTCTTGGAAGAGGTCGATCAAACAAGGGAGAATTCTTTACGCTTCGCGTATCCCCACCAGCCCATCTCACAACAGCAACTCTTGCGAAGCATGCCGACAGTCGTGTTTTTCAGGCGTGTGTCCGCTTGGCCCCGCATATCTCCCCTGTTCCTCCTTCCTCCCGCCTCCTTGTACATCCTCCTTGTGGGGGGAGCGGGAGAAGGACGAGGCGGAGGAGGAGGGAGAGAAAGCGCTCCTCGTGGTTTGAGTCGTTTGGGGTTTCTCGTCCTGGTGTGAGTCGTTCGGGCCCTTCTTCCTGGTGTGAGTCGTTCGGGCTCTTCGTGGTGTGAGTCGTTCGGGCTCTTCGTCCTGGTGTGAGTCGTTCGGGCTTCTCGTGGTGTGAGTTGTTCGGGCCCCTCGTCCTGGTGTGAGTCGTTCGGGCCCCTCCTCCTGGTGTGACTCGTTCGGGCTCCTCGTGGTGTGAGTCGTTCGGGGCCCGCGTCGTGGTGTGAGTCGTTCGGGCTCCTCGTGGTGTGAGTCGTTCGGGCGCCTCGTCCTGGTGTGAGTCGTTCGGGCCCCTCCTTGTGGTGTGAGTCGTTCGGGCTCTTCGTGGTGTGAGTCGTTCGGGCCCCTCGTCCTGGTGTGAGTCGTTCGGGCTCCTCGTGGGGCCTCTTGGGGGCCTCTTGGAGGGGGGCCTCTTGGGGGCCTCTTGGGGGCCTCTTGGGGGCCTCTTGGGGCCTCTTGGGGCCTCTTGGGGGCCTCTTGGGGCCTGGGGGCCTCTTCTTGGGGGCCTCTTGGGGGCCTTTGGAGGCCTCTTGGGAGCCTCCTGGGGGCCTCTTGGGGCCAGCTTGGGGCCTCTTGCGACCTCCTCAGAAGCGCAAATGAGCGCTGCCCCCTGAGAAGGACAAAATGAGCCCAAAACCTTTGTAAAATCAATGATTTTGCTATGAAGGAAGAGGAGCGCTGCCCCCTCAGAAGGCCAAAATGGGGCCGAAACCTTAATAAAATCAATGATTTTCGCTTCAAAGAAGAGGAGAGGGCTCTATCTTCCCCCCCCCGTCGGGGCCAGAATTCTCGTGAGGGGTGTCGTTTTTTAGCCCTCCCAGGAGTCGAAATTGACCCCCCTGACGACCCGCGGCCCCCCCTCTCCAGGCCCAGGGGGAGGGGGTAGGGGGAGGGGTAAACCCCTCCCCGAAGGGGAAGAAGGGGGGTTGAGGACAGAGAGAGCTCGCTAAACCACTCACGCCCAAAGGGCTGGTGGGATTCTTAATCAGCCCCCCCCCGAGGAGGCCCAAATGAACCCAAAAACCTAAGTGCAATGAAGGATTCTTGCTTTTTCGTCGGGGCCATCTTGGACGCGCCGACGACCCGCCGCCTCCCCCTTCCAGGCCCGGCTCCCCGAAGGGAAAGAGCGGGCTTGGAAGGGATCGTTTTCTTGTTCGTTCTTTTGCCGATCGGCGCGGGCCCTCGCACCCCCTCCCCTCCTCCCCCCTCCCCTCCCCGATGGTGTAGATCTTGGCTGTCTTTGGCGCCTGTTTTTCCAGCAGGTGGAGTCTCCCCCCACGGGACGTACTGGTGCGCGCAAGTGGTCGCACTGAGCAGAAGTCCCGGAGCCAGACCCCGCCCCCTCCCCCGTAAGGTTGATAAAACCGTGTGTGTGTGTACCACCTCGGTTTTTGGTCTATTACTTCTGATGTGCTTGCTTTCCTGTTGATTATGCTTTTCGTCATCTCTAAAGGGATTGCTCAAAGTAGTGGAATGCAGAACGATTCCTGTTGTAGCACATTTTAATTGAGTTCTTTTGTAAGGAATTACAAGGGAATTCTGTTCATGAGGTATTACAATCTGTTTCCTTTTGTGGCGGATTACAAAAGGATTCCTTTTGTGGAGGATTACAAAAGGATTCCTTTTGTGGAGGATTACAAAGAAATTCCCTTTGGTGGAGGAATACAAAGGGATTCCTTGTGTGGAGGATTACAAATTGATTTCCTTTGAGTGCTTTCCTGGAAGTAAACCAGGGGACAAAAGAAAAACAAAAAAATATAAAAAACAGAAAATCATTGAAAATTAGGAAAATTGCAGGTGTTCAAATAATTTCCAATGTTTTGAAGCAAAAACATATAAAAACACAGCATTTTCACAATCCGAATGCAACAATGCTGTGTTTTCATATGGTTTCGGCCTCAAAACCTTGTAAATGCTGTGTTTTTATATGTTTCTGCTTCAAAACATTGGAAATTCATTGAAAACTTGCAATTTTCATAATTTTCAAAGATTTTCGTTTTTTTTTTTTGTCCCCTGGTTCACTTCCAGGAGAGCCCTCAAAGGAAATCAATATGTAATTCTCCACAAAAGGAATCCCTTTGTATTCCTCCACCAAGGGGAATCCCTTTGTAATCCTCCACAAAAGAGATCCTTTTGTAATTCACCACAGAAGGATTCCCTTTTGTAATTCGCCACAAAAAGGAATCATCATGTGATCCTCCACAAAAGAAGTCCTTTTGTAATTCTCCACAAAAGGAATCCTTTTGTAATCTGCCACAAATAAAACAATGTTAGTTCACCACAAAAGGATTCCCTTTTGTAATTCAACAACAAAAGAAATCAATTTGTAATCCGCTAATGTTTATTTCGGGCCTCCGGAGGCCGGAGAATCGAAATATTAAGGCTTATTAATCTCTCTGGAACGCGCTTCGGCGCTCACCCACTGGAAGTAAGAGGGGTGAGGAGGAAGAGACGGAGGTGGAGGCGGAGGAGGAGGAGGAGGAAGAAGGGTGAAGAGAGGATAACTTATGGAATCTGCTATGGGTGCCTAGCCCCAGGGAGTTATTCCCTTAGTCTGGTGGGCTGTGCTTCCCACTCAATTGTGCTCTGCGAAGCTCAGTATGACAACGCATTGCTCCCAACGCATGCTCGTCATCACCATCGTCATCAGCAGAATCTTGAAACACATACTCATCATCATCATCGTCATCAGCAGCATCTTGAAACACATGCTCGTCGTTACCATCGTCATGGGCAGCATCTTGAGACACATACTCGTCATCATCATCATCATCATCATCGTCATCAGCAGCATCTTGAAACACATACTCGTCATCATCATCATCGTCACCAGCAGCATCTTGAAACACATGCTCGTCATCACCATCGTCATCAGCAGCATCTTGAAACACATGCTGGTCAGCACCATCGTCATCAGCAGCATCTTGAAACACATACTCGTCAACACCATCGTCATCAGCAGCATCTTGAAACACATGCTCGTCATCACCATCGTCATCAGCAGCGCATTGAAACACATGCTCGTCATCATCATCATCAGCAACATCTTGAAACACATGCTCGTCATCATCATCATCGTCAGCAGCATCTTGAAACACATGCTCGTCATCATCATCATCGTTATCAGCAGCATCTTGAAACACATACTCGTCATCATCATCATCGTCATCAGCAGCATCTTGAAACACATGCTCGTCATCATCATCGTCATCAGCAGCATCTTGAAACACATGCTCGTCATCACCATCGTCATCAGCAGCATCTTGAAACACATGCTCGTCATCACCATCATCATCAGCAGCATCTTGAAACAAACGCTTGTCATCACCATCGTCATCCGCAGCATCTTGAAACACATACTCGTCATCACCATCGTCATCAGCAACATCTTGAAACACGTACTTGTCATCACCATCGTCATCAGCAGCATCTTGAAACACATACTCGTCACCATCATCGTCATCAGCAGCATCTTGAAACACATACTCGTCATCACCATCGTCATCAGCAGCGTCTTGTAACACATACTCGTCACCGCCATCGTCATCGCCATCACCTTCAAAGGAATGCGTGTTACCACCGTCGTTAACAGCAGCATCTTGAAACACGTGCTTAACGTCGCAATGACCTTCGGAATCCCTTGCGAAGCATAATCGTTATCAACATTGTCATAACCTGCCAGCAGATTCTATTTGTAGTTTATCACATAAGGATTTTTGTTGTTACCCGCTGCAAAACAACTAATACGATAATTCGCTCATGTTCGTTTCGGGCCTCCGGAGGCCGGAGAATCGAGGGATGAAGGCTTAAGATGTCCCTCTGGAACGCGCTTCGGCGCTCACCCACTGGAAGTAAGAGGGATGAGGAGGAAGAGACGGAGGTGGAGGCGGAGGAGGAGGAGGAAGAGGAGGAAGGAGGAGGACTCATGGAACCCGCTATGGGTGCTTAGACCCAGGGGGTTATTCCCTTAGTCTGGTGGACTGTGTTTCCCGATGATGCCCTGTGAGGCCCATTATGATAATGGATTGCCCCCAACGCATACCAGAAGATTCGTAACTCTCATTTCTGGTACTCGCGACCTGCCCCTGACAGGGGATGATCTTGGGGATCCCAGGGTGATGTCGAAACCGCCATCTCCGAGGATAGGGCGGGGGCACGACAGGAAAGGGCAGCATCTTGAAACACATACTCGTCATCACCACCATCATCAGCAACATATTGAAACACGTACTTGTCATCACCATCTTCATCAGCAGCATTTTAAAACACATACTCGTCATCATCATCGTCATCACCAGCAGCTTGACAGACTTACTCGTCATCATCATCGCCATCAGCAGGATCTTGAAACACATACTCGTCATCACCATCGTCATCAGCAGCATCTTGAAACACATACTCGTCAGCATCATCATATGTGTGTTGTTCCATATGGAATATCAAGTTAAGTTCTCAACTCGGGTACTCTCTTCCGTACCTGGTTTGAGGCTCAATCACCTTCCTGCTATCGGGTACCGCCATCATCGCACGATCGTCGTCGCAGTCGCCATGTTGATGGATTCGACGCACGGATTGTTTGCCACCAGATCGCACATCTCTGGGGATGCTTGGGTCGCGACAGCGATGATATGATAACGCACTTTGTGATAGTATGAAAACACGCATGTACACGCGCACACGACTTTGTCAACTGATGCCGATGATGATGATGCTAGTGACGGCGATGCAACGCAGCAGAACGAAGTTGTACGCACACACGGTTTTATCAACTCCCCCCCCCTCCCCCCCCCTTCTCGCCAAGTGTCGAGACGCCGCATAAGAAACCGCTCACAAGAGGAAGCCTTCTATCAGGAGGGAAAGAAACAGACAGACGCAATTCATCGTCGCCTCCCAGGGAGATATGGGAAAATATGGGGAGTGGGGGGGGAAGACAAGACAAAAACACAGAACATATAGCAAAATATTGGGAATCCTGTTATTTGTGTGTATTTATTTGTGTGTCCCAGGGCCCCTTCATTCTGAGCCACTCGCGCCCGAAAGCGCTGGTGGTGCTTCCGACGAGGTGCGACGCGCGAGCGCGCCGCACGCCGCGCGTTCGCCGTGCCGTCGTGCGTTGCCCAGCCCACCCTGCCCGCGGGGGTTGTGCCCCGGAGGCGCCGTCGCGCGCGCCGCTGGGAACCATTGGGTTGGCAGTCGTTTGGAGGAGCAAGTCCCCGGCGATGGCAGGTTGACTCGCGAGGCTGCCACCAGGGCGGCCTTGCCAGGACGAGGCAGGACCATGTGGGACATCGGTTCTCGCGCTTGGAGCCATTGGGCTGAGTCGTTTGGAACACGTCTCCGGCGATGGCAGATGACGCGCCAGGCTGCCACCAGGGCGGCCTTGCCTGGACGAGGCAGGACCAACTGGGGTATCGGTCCTCGAAGCACTGATGTTCACACTGCAAGCGTGCCCTTCGCCCGTTGCGACGTCGAGCTTGGTGTGGTGCTGTCGAGCTTGGTGTGGTGCTGTAGAAGGCCACGATGGGTTTTCCGCTCAGGGGTACCGTGTCCCATGCCCTTTTCTCCGTTTCTTTCGTAGCTGCGGCGCATGGGGCCATCGACGTGTTTCGTTTGATATAAATTGCCATATTATTTGATACAATGGTTTCACGTACCGCTGGAGCGATTCATTTTGTTAAGAGCACACATGCATCGTTTTGTGTGGAACCACCGGGCAGAGTTGTTTCTGTGGACGGACGTCTGTTTTCGGCCCTGCTCCGTCGCCACTCGTTGAACACGTATGACAGCTAGATGCAAGCTTCAGTGTGCAGCCTCAACGTGTGGGATCGAAGATCGGCCTTCCGTAGTCCATCGTTCGAGCGTCAGAGCCGATGGCCCATGCAGCCGGCTGTTGAAGCCCTGCCTTCTTTTGTTTTCTTTTTGTCTCGATTCGCCTCGTCTTTGTCCTCGGCCCACAAATAATTACTCCAGGTCGTCGTCGTCGTCGTCGTCGTCGTCGTCATCGTCGCTGTCGTCGTCGTCGTCGTCGTCGTCGTCGTCGTCGTCGTCGTCAGCACAAGCATAACACATTCGGAGGTCCGCGCGAATTTATCGGATCGGCGCTGGATCTCCCTGGCGGCGCCTGCAGCGTCGCCCCCGGCGCGCCCATGGACGGCGGGGTGTCCAGCGGCGACCCGAGAAATCCGTGCGGACCTCCGGACAGTGCTGTCGTCTGCCCCTCGGTCGTTGGCAGTCTGTACTGCGAATGCCGCACAATGCCGTTTTTAATACATGCTCCGCGTGTGGATCATGTATAGATGCAGGGGTTTAGTATTAAAAACAACGATGAGTTCATGCATCAATTTATTCGTGAACGGATCATGTATACAAAGTTAAAAAAAAAACAATCCTATGTATTAAAAGCTGCCCTGTACGGCTGGAGCCGCTGGCCCTGAAAGGGGAACGACGACAACGGCGGCGGCAGCGACAACGACGACGCCGACGTGCGTCGGAGTCCCCACGGATGTGCTTCTTGGGGTCTCTTCGGAGCGCTCTCGGGGGCCTCTGGGGGACAGGTCAGGGGCCTCTCGGGAGCCTCTCGGGAGCCTCCTCGGGGGCCCCTCGGGGGCCCCTCGGGGCCTCCTGTGGGGGCCTCCTGGGGGCCTCTCGGCCGTGGGCAGCCTGTCGTTTTTTCAGGACCCCCAGCTTCCGGGGGCGGGCGGGGAACGCCTCCCCGCCTCGTGCTTCTGCCCACTGCCTCTGGACGCTGGGCGCTCGCCTCCGCCGCGTCCTCGGGCGGCCCCGGCCTCCCGCCTTGCGCGTGCCTCGTCGCCTGCCGGCTTTTCTCCTCGTCCTCTCTCGCCGAGCGCGCTCCGCTGCTCGCAGAGCGCCTGCTCGCAAACGACCGAGCCACACCTGCCTGCTTTGATGCAATCTATCGTAGATCCCCGCGAGGGATCCAGGCCATCTGCGAGTACAGTGCCGTTTTTAATACATGCTCCGCGTGCGGATCATGTATTAAAAATGCAGGGGTTAGTCTTACAAACGATGAATTCATGCATAAACTTAGTCATACATGAATCCTGTATCAAAATCCTATATTTAAAAACAAATCCGATGCACAAAAAAAACTGCCCTGTAGTTACTTTGCCTTCAGTGGAACGCGCTCGTCGACTCTCCCCCCCCCCCCTTCGCCGGGCAGCGGAGCCTGCCCGGGAGCAGCGTGGCGGCGCGTAGAGCAACCAGCGTTGAGTCGGGCCTGTCCATCTACCGGGGGAATATTTCCAAAATTTAAAAAATAGCCAGGGAACGATTTTTGATTATAATATTTAAAACAGAAAACCAAAAAATATAGCCAGGGAACGATTTTTGACTACTTTTGACCTTTTTCGTCCGTCCCAAGCCCGCCTGTAGGAGGACGCGCCCGACCTACAACCAGTGCTCTCTGGATATCCCGGCATGATGGTGGCTTCTTCGCCGCCCCGTTCAAGAAACGATCTTGGCTTCTTCGCCGCCGCTCTCAAGTCGGGGGCGGCCAAGAGGGGGGTGATGACTGGGGGGGGTGGATATCATGGCGGGGGCCATGAGACCTCCCCAGACTTCTGGCGCCTCTTCTTACTTTAATGCGTCCCCGGTCCCCCCCTGGGCCGCGCACATGCCGCCGGCCATGATTTGCGCCCCCCCCTCTTGGACGCTCCCCTCTTGGACGCCCCCGATCAAGTTTTCTCGTATATGCAGCAGTCTCCTCGTCTTCGTCCCAGCCGCTGCCTTTCTGCCTCCTCCCTGCCGCAGGTCGCCCTCCCCACGCCACCGCTGCCGGCGCTCCTTCTCTCGTCCCCCTGCGCGTGCCTCTTCACCCCCCCTGAGATCCGACGTTGCAGGAAAGAGTGCAACATCGATTAAAATCACGACCGGGACGTACGCTCTTGTGTAGGTTTGCTCTGTGCTCATCAGTAGCCTGTTATCCCACTAAGTGGGATAGAAGGTGCCGTACGCTCTTGTGTTAGTTAGCTCTGTGCTCAGAAGCCTGATATCCCACTAAGTGGGATAGAAGATGCAGTGCGCTAATCTTGTGGACAAAAAACATTAAAATCACGACCGGGGCCCTGCAGCAAAGACGCTAGAGTACGGACCACCATGGGCTCAGGAGGGTCTCTGGACTTTTGGCCGTTCCTGGGCTCCCTGGATGGGCGGGAGCCGCTTCGTGGCCGAGGCTCGCCGTGGCCATAACAAGCGCCCTCGCTCCTCATCCAGCGCTCCTTCTGGCAGCACGGCTGCTGCAGACCCCATCACGCGGCGCCCTTCTTCGCGAGCCGCATCGCGCGACGAGTGCCCGGGGGCCCGAGCCCCGGGCGAACACGGTCCGTGTGCACAAGCGGACCTCGGGGCCTCTCGCTCCTCCCCCTCTCTCCCCGCCCTCCGCCGCGCCCCCGCCGGGCCGCCCCTCGCCCGGAGGACGAGGAGGAGGAGGAGGAGGAGCCCGAGTGGAAGGGCCTGGCGCTGAAGGAGGCTGCCCGTGGGGCGGGGAGGGGGGGAGGCTGCCCCTCCGCCCCCGCCGTTCCTTTTCTCACCCCCCGGCTTCCCGGCTCCGTCCGCTCTGGTCCACGACCCCTGGCCGGCCCGCTCGCAGTGGGGGCGGGAAGACGGGGTGCCAAGACCGACAGCACTGCGCTGCTCATTTTGAAAACGGCTCGCTGTCCGACTCGCTGCCGTTGTCGCCGCGGACGCTGTCCATTCGAGACGGAAGGCCGCCTGTCCGACAGCGGCCGCTGTCGGTCCTAGGCTACATTTGTTGTTTGGCATCGTACCCATTTTCCGTACCCCCTTCGGATTCTTGTTTTCCGCACCCATTTTTCCCGTACGCGCTCTCGGTGGCGAGCTTTGAACATTACCTTCGCCGATCCACGATTCAGGCAGCTCGATGGGTGGCGGGGGGAAATTTTGGGCTCGGACGTCGTCGAACACGGGGCGGACTCCGAACCCTGCCCCCGCCCTCCATCGATTCAGGAGAATCGATGGTTGGTGGGGGCAGGGTTCGTGTCGGCGGCGAGCGAGGGGGGGAAGCGAGAAGGGGCGGGCCTTCTCAGGAGGCTCGGAAGCCCCCCCCGGCCTTTTGAGGAGTTTTCGAAGCATTTTACGAAGACGCAGAAAACCTCTCAGAAGGCGCGAGGGCTTCTGAGAAGTCCCGCCGCCTTTGAGAAGGCCTTCTCCTTCTCACTTCCCCCCTCGCTCGCCGCCGATCGTATGTCGCCACCCACCAGCGTTCGTCCACGCCAGAGAGCGAAGGCCCGATCTGCGGAATCTGTGGTTCTAAGGCTGTGCGGAAGAGAGAAGGCAATGGGGGAACGACGGAGCCAGGTCGTCGGTATCGGGGGTGGCCAAGAAGGGAATGATGACTAGGAGGGGTTGTTGGATGTCTGGGCCATGATTTGGCGGCGAGCGGGAAAGGATGCTGAGAAAGGCAAGGCCCTCTCAGGAGGCGGCGGGGCTTCTCAGAAGGCCTCCGGCCTTCTGAGAGGTTTTCTCCGTCTCCGGGGAAGGCTTGGAGAACCTCTGAGAAGGCCGGGGGAACTTCCGAGCCTTCCGAGGAGGCTCACCCCTTCTCACTTCCCCCCCGGGCTCGCCGCCGATGTTTAAAGATCCTACGTATTAGAAGCTGCCCTGTATACCTTCCTGGCCAGGGTAAGAGGGCATTTGCACCGATCCTGGGCTCAGGGTGGGCCTGGCCAGAATCGGTGCATCTGCACAGTGCTCCTTCCTCCAGAGCAGCAGGCCCCGGACCAGGACGCACGGGCACCCCGAGCCGACGCCCCTGCCGAGCGGCTCGCCGAGCAGCGCGAGGCGGCACGCTCTCTCCGAGCTGCGCCCCTCGCGGGCCCCTTCGGGAACGCAGCCGCTTCCGCTTCCGCTTCCGCTTCCGCTTCCGCTTCCGCTTCCGCTTCCGCTTCCGCTTCCGCTTCCGCTTCCGCTTCCGCTTCCGCTTCCGCTTCCGCTTCCACCTCCATCCTTCCGAGAGCCCTCCGACTCTCCACCCTTCGAGAGCCACTTCCACTTCCACTTCCGCTTTCACGTCCACGTCCACCCTCCCTCCCGCCAGCGCGCCTTGCAGCGCGCCCGTCGCCCATTCACGGGCCGCCTCCGGGCGATGGCGGCTTCGCTCCGCTTCGCTTCGCCTCCGGCTCGCTCCGCCTCCGGCTCGCTCCGCCTCCGGCTCGCCTTCGCTTCGCTCCTCTTCGCTCCGCTTCGCTTCGCCTCCGGCTCGCTCCGCTTCGCTCGCTTCGCTTCGCTCGCTCCGCTTCGCTTCGCTCCGACCCTCCTGGGACCATCGCCCCCCTACCCCGATGGCCCATGCTGCGGACCACGCTGGAGCGCGCGGCGCAGTGCGAGCGGCATCGTGGAGAGCGTTGAAGCGTGGCCAGCGCTGGAGCGCTGTGTGGGCTGCCCAGGGAGGCAGCGCTGCCCTCCCCTCGGATGCAGCTCCTGGGAGGTCAGATTCTGACTTTGCCCTGGTCCGAAGTCCAGCTTGATCCCGCGTGATCCCGCTGAATCCCGCTGAATCCGGCTTCATCCCGCTTGATCCGGAGCCCCTTGGCGTAACAGCCCCGCAATGGGGCTTAATCCTCTTTGATCTTTCCGACGAAGACATCCTAGTTGATGATTATCCTCCACGGCCGATAATTATCGCAGGCCTAGAGGTTGACACCAACACCAATATCGGCGGTGTACCTCCACCGATGGAAGAAGATCCCGATCTCGGTGATGGTGGTAATAACTCTGGCTCCCCAGGTGACCGACACATTACCACCAACACCGAAGTCTAGGACCCTCTTCCCCCTGTGGAGGCAGCCCCCCGTGTTGGTGTTGGTGCCCATTTCCAGGCCTCCAACTTTGATCTTTCCGACGAAGGACCTCCTAGTTGATGATCATCCTCCACGGCCGACCAGACAATGATCCTCCCCCCCGCGGCCTGAGTGCGCCCCCCCGAGCCCGCGGAGGCGCGAGGGCCGCGAGGGCACCGAGGGGGCGGGGCGGGGGGCGCCGGCCCGCCAGCCTTATGCCAGGAGGGGAAAAAACACACAGACACAATCAGTCGTCGATCCCACAGAAAATACGGGAAAGTATGGGAAGTGGGGGGAAGACAAAACCCAGAAAATATAGGAAAATATGTGAGATCTTTTTATTTGTGTGTATTTATTTGTGTGTCCCAGGGCCCCTTCGTTACAAGTCGGGCCCGCCTCTCTCTGCAGGAGGAACATTCAAACATAGTCAAGCAATAGTCTGGGGACGATTGCGAAGGCCTTACGGCCGATGCCGCCGACCCTGTCGGCAGCGACGACGAAGACACTGGAGGCAGAGATGCCCTCGGATGGCTCGAAGACGGCGCCGGATGCCTGCAAGGTCGTCCGAAGACAGCTCAAGAGGCCTCCTCCAGGGTTCGGGAGGAGGAGGAGGCGGAGGAGGAGGAGGAGGAGGAGGAGGCGGAGGAGGAGGAGGAGGAGGAGGAGGAGGAGGAGGAGGAGGAGGATGGGGGGGAGAGGGAGGGGGAGGAGGAGGAGTGGCTCCTCTTCGAAGAACCCCCGGAGCCTCTCCGTAATGGGGCTTCGGGAGCCTCGAGGCGAGGGGCGGCCCTCCGAGGAGGCGGGGCGCTTCTGCGATGGCAGGGGTCTCCTCTCAGAGGGACCCCGGGAGCCTCGAGGCGAGGAGCGGCCTTCCGAGGAGGTCCGTCCTCCTCCTCCTCCTCCTCCTCTTCCTCCTCTTCCTCCTCCTCCTCCTCCTCCTCTTCCTGTTCCTCCTCCTCCTCCTCTTCCTCCTCTTCCGCCTCTTCCTGTTCCTCCTCCTCCTTCTCCTCCTCCTCCTCCTCCTCGGGGCGCTTCTGCGATGGCAGGGGGTCCGGGGCCTCTCCGTAATGGGGCTCCGGGAGCCTCGAGGCGGGGGCCCATGCCAACGGGGGCCAGCCAGAGCGCTGGACCTTGCAGGATCCTGCAGAGCCAGCGGTGCACTGGCCCGGGTTGGCGCCGGCCTTCCGAGGAGGCGGGGCGCTTCTGCGAAGGCAGGGGGCTCCTCTTAGAAGGACCCGAAGCCTTTTCCCGTACTTGGGCCTCGTGAGCCCTGAGGCGAGCGAGGGCGAGGGAAACGAGAAGGAGGAGGCCTTCTCAGAGGGCGGCGGGGCTTCTCAGAAGCCCTCGCGCTTTCTGAGAAGTTTTCTGTGTCTTCGGGGAAGGCTAAGAGAACTTCTTAGGCGACCGGTGGACTTCAGAGCCTTCCGAGAAGGCCCGCCCCTTCTCACTTCCCCCCTGGGCCCGCTGCCGATCAAGGGACGGGGGCCGATGCAAACGGGAGTCAGCCCGAGCGCCGGACCTTGCAGGATCCTGCAGAGCCAGGGGTGCACTGGCCTGGGTTGGCGCTCAGGATCCTGCGCAGGATCCCGCAGGATTTAGCGGGATCCTGCAGAGCCCGACTTGCCCGGGTCTGGACTGACCCGTGTCGGTAGATCCCCGAGGCCAGGAGGGTTTGCAAGAAACCGGCTGTTTCTTCGGGGGTCCCTTCTTTGTTTTTTGGGAAGGTCGCCCCCCTCGCGCCAACCCCTTGCGCGCGCCGCCAGCAGTCGAGCGGCGGAAACGGGGTGGGCTGCGCGAACATTGGCGCTGGAGCTGGCCGTCCAAGACCGCGCGGAGGCGCCCCGTTTTTCCACGTGGCGCGCCGCGCTGGCGGCCTGCGGACGCCACCGCGTGAGGTTGCTATGTCCTCTCATCGTCCAAGGTCGCGAAAGCCACCGCATCAGGTGCGTGCGGCCGCGCAGGCAGCCGTGCAAGGCTGCATCGCGCAGGGTCGCGTACGCCACCGCTGCGTGCTCCGCTCGTCCACGGTCGTGGGGTCGCGTACGCCACCGCGCAGCCGCCCCCCACTCGCGCCGAGGTGGTGCCCGAGGGCGAGAGAATAACGCCCGAGAGCTTCGCGGACCTCGGGGGCTGAAGCGGCTGCCGCGGCGTCGTTCGATCGTCTCCGAGCGTTCGCTTGCTATCGGAGGAGGAGGAGGAGGAGGAGGAGGAGGAGGAGGAGGAGGAGGAGGAGGAGGAGGAGGAGGTAGCCTCCTCCTCCTCCTCCTCGTCCTCTTCGGAAAGCCGACCTCCTCCTCCCCCTCCTCCCTCCCGCCAACCTGCCAACCTAGGGCAGGAGGGAGGGAGGAGGGCAAGGTGGGGGAGGCAGCGGAGGAGGAGGAAACAGTGGAGGAGGAGGAGGAGGAGGAGGAGGAGGAGGAGGAGGCGGAGGCGGAGGCGGTGGCAGATGATCGTGATGATGATGCTGCTGCTGCTGATGATGATGATTGATGAGGATGAGGATGATGATGTTGGTGATGATGAGGAGGATGAGGACACTAATGCTGATGCTGATGCCGACGCTGATACTGCTGCTGCTGCTAATGCTAATGATGATGACGATGACGATGACGATGACGATGACGATGACGATGACGATGACGATGATGATGATGATGATGATGATGATGATGATGCTGATGATGCTGATGCTGATGTTGATGATGATGAGGATGGGGACAATGATGCTGATGCTGATGATGAGGAGGATGCTGATGCTGCTGTGGATGATTGTGATGCTGATGCGATGATGATGCTGATGATGACGATGACGGCGGCGATGCTGTTAATGCTGCTGTTGCTGCTAATGATGATGCTGATGATGAGGATGATGATGATGCTTATAAATATGACGATGGCGGTGACGAGGATGATGCTGCTGCAGCCGCTGCTACTGATGTTGTTGGCGATGACGATGACGATGGCGATGATGACGACGACGATGATGATGATGATTATGATGACGATGCTGATGATCATGTCGATGACGGTGACGATGATGATGCTGATGATGATGCTGTTGGTAATGATGGTGATGAAGATGATGTTGAGTGTGATGATCATGATGCTCATGATGATTATGATGATGACGATGATGGTGAAGATGGTGACGATGACGATGACGATGATGCTGCTGATGATGATGACGATGATGATAATGATGATGATTCGAATGCTGATGATGATGACGATGCTGATGACGACGATGATGTCGATGACCATGATGATGACGACGATGGTGATGATGCTGATGTTGATTATGCTGATGGCGAGGTTGATGACGATGCTGCTGATGATGATGTCGATGATGATGAGGATTATGATGACGATGATGATGATGATGATGATGATGATGATGATGATGATGAAGATGAAGATGAAGATGAAGATGAAGATGAAGATGATGATGATGATGATGATGATGATGATGATGATGATGATGATGATGATGATACGGATGATGATGATTATGATGATGCTGACGATCACAGCGTTGATAATGGTTGTACTTAGGATGGTAAT
>CAUYUJ010020609.1:12500-15000 GCA_963575745.1 Prorocentrum cordatum | reverse complement strand
GAGGAGGAGGAGGAGGAGGAGGAGGAGGACGAGGAGGAGGTGGAGGTCCCAGGCGGTCTCGAGGCATCCTCAGAGGTTCTCTAATCAGTGCTTGCACTTAGGGGCTCGCACTTGCGTTGCTAAGAATTTTGATGCGTCCGTCGAGGTCTCGCCGCGTCGCGGCCTGGTGCCACCCCGTTGCCGTCTCGTTGCCGCTCACTTGGGGGTGTCCGTCGTTTCGCCACGGCGCCGCCCTTTGCCGCCTCGTTGCCGTCTCGTTGCCGCTCACTTGGGGGGTCCCGTCGAATTCTCGCCAACAACATACTGGTTGGGGGTCCAGGCCGGCTAAAACTCTTGGAGGGCGAAGCCCGTCCAGAGTCGCCAAGCGCAGTTGTTCCTCCCCTCCTCGCTCCTCGGTGGCTTGGCAAGAGGCTTGTCGCGTCGAGGCCCCCCTTACACGGTGCGGCGGCAACGCGTGCAGTCGCAGATACGCCAACCCTAGCGCACCCCCCAGATATGCAAACCCTGCCGTATCCCCAGATACGCAAACACTCAATTCTAAACCCTAAACCAACCCTAAACCCTAATCTCTAAAACCGACCCTAAACCCTAAACCCGAAACCAAACCCTAAACATGTGGTGATTCCCTGGGGATTCGGGGTCGCCGCGCGGCTTCGAGGCTCGGGCCGTTCTCCGAGGCCGCCTCGGGAGGCCCTCGGGAGGTCCGCACGGTCCCAGGGGACCGTGCGGCGACGGGCCGCGCGGCGAGGTCGGGTCCTCGGGGACTCCGAGGTCATCGCGCGGGCCGTCGCCACACCAACCTGAGGCCCCGAGTACCAAGGGCGCCCTCGAGGGCGCGAAGTTCTTCGCGTTTGCGCTTCGCGGTTCGGCTCCGATTCCTCTTCGTCCTGCTCTCCTCCCCTGGGGAGGCGGCGCGAGAGCGCGACGTTAGACTCGCACTTCGCGCTGCGCGCTGCGCGGAGCGCGAAGTTGGGAGAGCCCTTGAATACTGTCGCGCCTCCCTGCGCCTCCCTTCTCCTGACGCCCGACTTGGCGGGCGTCCGATCCAAGCCAACGGTGCAGCCCTACCCCCCCCAAGAAGATGGAGGGCCAGCTTGCGTCCGCCACGGCCCCCATGCTGCTGCTCCTCGTTCTCCTCCCTCCTCCCTTTTCCCTCCTCCTTCCTTTTCTCCTCCTCCTCCCGTCTCCTCCCCCTCCTCGTCATCGTTCTCCTCTTCCTCCTCATCCTCCTTTCTGCATCCGTTTTGCCTACTCATTTCGCATTTCTCGTTGCACTCGTCGCACTACCAGAAATGCTGGTAGGGCGGGTCGTGCGTTCCGCTTGAGATTTGACAAAGACGAGCACGAGAAGATGGGGGAGGAGGATGAGGAAGAGGGGCAGGAGGACGAGCAGGAGGGAGGAACGACGGGGGGGGGGGAAGGGGAGGGGCACAAGGAAAGGAGGGAGGAACGACGGGGGGGGGGGAAGGGGAGGGGCACAAGGAAAGCTGGCTGGATAAGGGCATGATGTGTGGGGGGCGTGGGGAAGGAGGAGAGGGATATCCATATGATGAGGATGACGAGCAGAAGGAACATGAGGAGCGGGAGGATAGAGAAACGAGAAGATGGGGAGAAGACGGGCGAGGGAAGGAGGGGGAACAGGAAATGATGATGACGATGCTGAGGATGATGATGATGATGACGATGATGCTGATGGTACTGATGATGATTATGATGATGATGGTGACGATGATAATGATGCAGATGATGATGAGGATGATGATGGTGCTGCTTATGATGATTATACTGATGCTGATGCTGATGCTTATGATGATGCTGATGCTGATGCTGCTGCTGATGATGATGGCGATGATGATGCTGATGATGATGCTGATGATGATGCTGATTCTGATGATGATGATGCTTATGCTGCTGTTGATGATAATGATGATGGTGATGATGACGATGCTGCTGCTGATGATGATGATGATGGCGATGATGCTGATGATGATGATGATGGTTGTGCTGCTGCGGCTGATGATTATGATGATCATGATATCGATGCTGATGATGCTGTTTATGATGATGCTGCTGCTGACGATGATGCTGAATATCAGGATGATGCTTAGGCTAATGTTGATGATGATGATGATGATGATGATGATGATGATGATGATGATGATGATGATGCTGCTACTGATGATGATGACGGCGATGATGATGCTGATGATGATGCTGATGCTGATACTGATGCTGCTGCTCCTGATGATGATGATGGTGATGATGGTGATGATGCTGCTGATGATGATGCTGATGCTGATGATGATGCTGATGATGATAATGCTGATGATGATGATGATGATGATGCTGGTGATGATGATGATGTTGCTGATGATGATGTTGATGATGCTGACGATGCTGATGATGATGGTCACGATGATGACGACGATGCTGATGCTGATGACGATGATGATGATGATGATGATGATGATGATGATGATGATGATGCTGATGATGATGT
>CAUYUJ010020609.1:0-7500 GCA_963575745.1 Prorocentrum cordatum | reverse complement strand
AGCGCTCCCGTGGGGGCCCCCCCCAATCAGGCACGCGCCCACAAGGGCTGGAATGAGACATCCTTCTGGGGGTATGCGCGGAGGATGAGGCAGAGGTACCTAGGGCTCCCCGTGCGTTTGTCTTGTGACGCGTCGCGGCTGCAACAGAAACTCTACATCGAATTCCGTGCCACGCAGCAGTCAGAGCCTGTTCGTGCCACCCTCCTGCGTCGAGCTCGGAAGCTTGTCTCTACCGCTACTGCCCGTGGGATTGAGTGCATGTGCCAGTCGATCAAGGCCGTCTGTGATGCGACCTCGATGTACATCGGCGTTGCTCCGCTGAAGCTGATCACAGGCTCCATCTGTACCTTCTCCCGCTCGCACTCCGAGCCTATGGTATGCTTATTTGGTTGCGTTTTTTAGGATTCTATTGATTTGGATTCGATTCATCATTATTCCAGACGCCCTCACCTTGAAGGTCTCCTGAGGAAATGGCTCCAGGACAAAATTGTTGACGCTTCGCGTATCCCCACCAGCCCATCCAGAAACGATGCTCAGGGGAGTTGAGGTGACCAGGGAAGTCGGGGAGCATGCAGAATAACAAAGGGCGGGGGAAGCTGTCACAGACCCCGAGAGGGGGAGGATGGAAGAGGAATCGTCGTCGTCGTCGTCGTCGGAGGAGGAGGAGGAGGAAGAGGAGGAGGAGGAGAAGGAGGAGGAGGAGAATGAGGAGGATATGGAGTAGGGCGAGGAGGAAGAGGACGAGAAGGAGGAGGAGGAGCAGAGGGAGGAGAAGGAGGAGAAGGAGGAGAAGGAGGAGAAGGAGGAGGAGGAGGGAGGAAGAGGAAGAGGTGGTTGAGGAAGAGGAAGAGGAAGAGGACGGCGAACCGAAGAGCCAGAAGCGTCTTGAATGCCTTTTCGGAAATCCTCTTGAGGCTTCTTGGGGGTCTCTTGGGAGCCTCTTGGAGGCGTCTTGGGCGCCTCTTGGGGACGTCTTGGCGCCTCTTGGGGCGCTCTTGGGGCGCTCTTGGGAGCCTTCGGGGCGTTCTTGGGGCCATCTTGGAGGGAGTCGATCAAACAAGAGGGGAGCTTCAATTAGCCTCCCCCCTCGGGAGCCCCATAAATCGCCTCTTGGGGCCCTCTTGGGGCGCTCTTGGAGCGCTCTTGGGCGCTCTTTGGGCCGTCTTGGGGCTCTCTTGGGCCTCTCTTGGGGCCCTTTTGGGCCATCTTGGAGCCATCTTGAGGCCTCGGAAGGCCGTCGGAAGCGAAAAGGCGAGAAAGCAAACAACATTGTTTTCCCTTAGGTTTTGGGACGATTTTGGCCTCTTCGGGGCCTCCTTGGGGAGCTCTTCGGCCTCTTGGAGCCGTCTTGAGGCCTCTTGGAACCATCTTAGGAGCCATCTTGAGCGATCTTGCGCTATCTTGAGCCATCTTGGAGCTCATCTTGGGCTCTCTGACGCGCTCTTGAAGCCATCTTGGGGCCAAAAGAGCCGTCCGACCGCTCGCGAAACCCTCCGTCGAGGTCCAGGGGAGGGGGTAGGGGGAGGGGTAAACCCCTCCCCAAGGGGGAAGAGGGAGGGGTGGAAGAGGATCTGTTCTAGACCACCTACGCCCAGAGGGCTGGTGGGATTTGTGCCCACAGTGACCCGGTGAGATTCCCTTGGTTCCCCTCCTGTCTTTTGCTGTTTCCTGACTCTCCAATGGCTTCTTCAAAGCGAGCTGCTTGCCTTGATGCCTTTCTTGCAGCGCTGAGTGCCCGCCGCGTCGTGCGCTGTGCTTCCCCTTCGGCAGTCCCCGCAGCGCGCCTTCGGGTGCCCGTGCAGCGGCACCCCGGGCCTGCCGCGCTCTGGGGACAGAGTGTTTTTCGCACCCGAAGGACGGCTCGAGCTCGGCCCCCTCTCCTGGAGGAGGAGGAGGAATAGGAGGAGGAGGAGGAGGAGGAGGAGGAGGAGGAGGAGGCGCTGCCAGCCCCGTGCTCCAGGCACGCCCCGTGGCAGATGGGGGCTTCCGACCGAAGGGGTGCCGAGCCAGAGCCGCCTGGGTGCTGGAACTGCTCGCCCACCGAGGCGACCGCCTCTGCAACAAACTGAAACAAAACCAGCGGCCCCCTGGCCCCCCCCCCAACAAAAAAAGGCACGCGCCCAGGCGACTGGCCGACCTATGCTTTCTGCACAGCGCTCCGACGTCAGCCGACCAGGACTCGGGAGGCGCTCGCGGCTCTCGACCTCGCACATGCTACCCACCGGGTACCCATCGAGCTGCTGTTGCCCACTGCGGCGCCCGCGGCGGCGGGGGACGTGTTCTTTGCCGACGCTGCCGCGGTCTTGGTTTCCTTGACAAGAGACCAGGAAATGGACGGCATTCGCAAGGCGATTCGCGTCGCCAGCCGCGTTAGGCTGGAGTCTTGCTTCTGGCTCGATTACAAGCGTGGAACTACCACCGCGCTTCTGAGCCTCAAATGGCTGCGTCGCGAACGAGTGACAGCAGCGACATACGGGGCAGGCAGACTCCACGAGCCTTTACACAACCTCGATGTGCTGCTGGCGCTTCCGTGCAGACACCTGGGCTCCATGGTCGAGGTGGAGGGCAAGTTGCTCCCAGCCATCGCCCGCAGTATCCAGAGGTTCCGTGCGGCGCGCGCCCTGATTGGGCGCGCCCTCAAGCGCGCAACCAGGATCCTGGCACCCTACGAGACTCTGGCCCTTCGACGCCCTCGCGACCGCGCACCTCCACCTCTGCACGGAGACGTGGCCAGAGTCACCACCGAGGCAGCTGGCGCGCCTGGGGGGGCGCCCGGGTGATATGATACCGCCTGAGCTCGTCCATTCGCAGGCTTAGAGGTTGACAGCAACACCAAGATCGGCGGTGTGCCTCCACCGAGGGAGGACGATCCCAATCTCGGTGATGGTGGTGATAGTTTGGTTTCTAAGGCGACCGAACTATTACCACCAGCGCCGAAATCTAGGATCAGTTTCCCCATGTGGAGGCAACCTCTTGTGCTGGCGTTGGTGCCAATTCCCAGGCCTCCAAGGATCCATGGAGGACCGCTGAGCAGCGGGCGCTCGCCGCGGGACGTCCGTCACAGGACGCCCGCCACAGGACGCAGTCCACCGCAGCCGTCGCCTGAGACACCTGCAGCGACTGCCGTGCACGGCGCGCCAGGCTCACGAGGGACGCCGTGCGTGCTGGCGAGCACGGCCTCTGCATGGGCTCCAGTTTCTGGACGCTTCGCGCACCCCCACCAGCCCATCCAGAAACGATCCCCACGCGAGTTGCCTTGATCACGGAAGTGTGGCAGCATGGAGTCCATCAGTGAACCACGTAGGAGGCGTAGATGGAGGAGGGGGGGCAGGAGAAAGATGACATAGTGATGGAGATAGCCCAGAAACGATGCCCAGGGGAGTTGTCTAGAGGTGGGGCTTGGGTGAGCATATACTGATGCACGGAGGCAGACAATTCTGAAACTAGACTTCGGGGAGCTTCTGAAGCCGTGCTGGGATGATCATGGAAGTCTTTGGAGCTCTCTTGGGGCGTTCTTGGGGCCCTCTTGGGGCTTTCTTGGGACCCTTTTGGAGGGCCTTGAGGGTCTTCAGCGGCCACCTGGGAGGCCATCGATAACAAGGGGGAGGGATCTTAATGCCAACGCCCCCGCCAGAAGCTGAAAATAGCCTTCTGGGGCCCTATTGGGGCGCTCTTGAGGCGCTCTTGGGCGATCTTGGGGCCGTCTCAGAACCCCCCTGGGCGCCTTTGGAGTGCTCTTGTGAGATCTCGGAGCCATCTTGAGGCCTCCAGCACCGATCAGAAACAAAAAGGGCGAGACCGCGAGACATCAGTAAGAAAATGACACAGGAAACGTGCATCGCACCAATCTCCTGCACGTGCCGCGCTGGAAACATGCACGCAGTTCCGACTTCACGCAACGCGTGTGCAGAGACGGGACACATCGGCGAGCACACATCGTTGCCAAGCGTCGACTGGCGTGTGCCTGCCATGAGCGCCACGTGTGCCGTGCGCCCGCGCGGTGCAGTGTGGCGCTGTGCGGCTCGCGCCAAAGCCAGAGCCATCCTGATGCGCCCAACCTTGAACCCTTGAACCTTGATTTTTGGTGGATGCAGGTCCATCGTGGAGTACAGCCGAGCATTGGTGCCTTCTCGAATCGTCGTTGCTCCCCCGTTGTGCTTCTTCGCGCTAGGCGCCAGTGTTCTTTTCTCGAGGTCTCGTTCTGCCTCGTTGGGCAGCGTACCGGAGCGCTGCGAACCGACGATTCGAACCGTCTGGGCAGAACGCTATCAGAGGAAAGGGGACATCTATCCAGCTGCCTACGGCAAGTCCCGCCACCCAGCCTGGGTTGTGGATTTCACTCCTAGTGCATGTTCGTTGGAATCTCGTGGGAGGCCCCTCGGGGGCCTCTCGGAGGTAGTCTTGGGGCCTCCTGGGGGCCATTTTTGGGGCCTCCTGGGGCCTCTTGGGGGGCCTCCTGGGGGCCCCTTGGGAAACGGGAGATCTGCTGCCTGCGCGACTGCGCGGACGCGGCCCGCCACAGTTCCAGTGCTGCGGCCTCCCCTCCTCCCTCGCGCATGGCCTAGGGCTCCCACGAGGGCGCGAAGTCAGTCGCGCTTCGCGCTTCGCGGTCCTCGTTCCTGCTCCATCTCCTCCTCGTCCTCCTTTTCTCCCTGTGGGGGGGCGGCGCGAGAGCGCGAAGTTATTCGCGCTGCGCGCTTCGCGGAGCGCGAAGCGCGAAGTTGGGAGCCCTAGTCGACTGGTCCGCGGACTGCCGCCACCGCTGGTGCGCGGACGGCCCCTTGCACGCGCCCCGCTGACGCCACAGAAAAGCCCTGCCCTCATGTTGTCCGCTGGATGGCTGCTCCCGGAATCGCCTACCGATAGAGAGCCTGTTTTTCTATTCCCATTACAGCTGTGCGCGTCCCGCTAGCTTCCAGCGGAAGAGGTTCGCTCTCGCCACGCAGATTAAGCAAGTTTTTCTATTCCCTGGCGATGAAGGGCGTCACCAGATGGGGGGGAGCCGTGGGGTAAGGGGGCGGCGGCAACGTCACGATTCGCGCCAGCGCCGTCTGGGAATTCCCCGCCCCTAGCCGTGCCCCAACGGCGTCGGCGCGAATATCGTGACGTTAGCAGGTGGGGGCGGGAGCATGCCCGGTAACTGCCGTTGTCGCGGATCCTACAAAGCGCGCTTGTATTTGCCTCACTCTCTCGGCCGCGAGCGAGGGGTGGATGTGAGAAGGGGCGGGCCTCCTCAGGAGGCTCGGAAGTCTCCTGGCCTTCTGAGAGGTTATCTAAGCCTTCCCCGAAAACGCAGGAATCGTTCACAGAAGGCCATAGGCCCTCTGAGAAGCCCCACCGCCTTCTCAGAAGGCTCTCTCCTTCTCACATCTCCCCCTCGTTCGCCGCCGACTCTCTCTTCCTCGTCTCTGTCCGGGTGGTGTCTGGGGCTTGGGCAGTCCGTTTCGTGGGGCAGGACGTACATGCCTTCCGAGGACAGCGGGCTCGGTATGGGGAGTACGCAAAATTGGGTGATGTTTCCTGCGTTCGTTGCGAACCTTTGTTAAATTGGTTCCCAGCCAACTTGCTCATCCTTCCCCCTCCACCTCCTCCACCTCCTCCACCCCCATCCGCCTTCTTACGTTGGCCAGACATCAGCGTCGAGGCTTTTGCGTTCTTATTGTGACTACACAAAACAAGGGATCCGACTTAGCGAAGCGCGACACAAATAACGCTGACCCTCTTCTTCCTCCTCCTCCTGCTGCTGCTTCTTTTCCTCCAGTGTGCACAAGCTCCCCTTCGCGAATGCACAGCAAACGATGGCTCAACTCCTGAAACTGCATTTGTGGATCAGGGTCCTTCGGGACATCCCGGCCAACAGATAACAATTGATTCGGTGAAATGGGAAGTGAAGGGATGGGTGGGAGGAGTTGGATGTCAGATCTGGCCTCAGCGCCCCCCGCTTGGCCTGCCTACCTCTCCTCTCCCCCCTCCCTCCTGTCCCTTCTGCGCTGTCCTGTCCGTCCTTCGATGTCCGCTCTCTCCTCCGCCCCAGTCGTTTCTCGTGCCAGTTCTTGTCCCCGTCCTCGCCTTCCTCCCGCTGTTCGGCCCCCTCAGACCGGAGTGACTGGCAGAAAGTTCTTCCTCGCGCAGAAGGAGGCCGGGGAGGAGCTCAAGGAGCCCAGGCCCGGGAGAAGGAGAAGTGGGCCTCCTCCTCCTCCTCCTCCTCCTCCTCCTCCTCCTCCTCCTCCTCCTCCTCCTCCCCCTCCTCCTAGGGAGGGGAGGGGGATGGGGGAGGGGAAGGGCAGGGGCCGCGTCCCCAAAGGCCCACCCGCCGCCGCGGCCGGCCCTGGACAGGCCGGCCAGGGCCTGCATGATGGTGATTCGGGGCTCAGGGGACGGGGGTGAGTGCAAACGGGGGTCAGTAGGGGGCCACATGCGAACCCTACCCCTACCCCCCACGATTTATGTGGGGGAGGGTGGGGTTCACTGCGTTCGGGAGCTCCCGAGCGGAGTGAACCCCACCCTCCCCCTCAGAAATCGTGGGGGGTAGGGGTAGGGTTCGCATGTGGCCCCCTAGTCAGTGCAAACGGGGGTCAGCCGGAGCGCCAGATCTTGCAGGATCCTGCAGAGCGGGGGTGCATCAACCCGTGTTAGGTCGCAGGATCCTGCAGGCTCTTGCACGCTCCTGCGTGATCCTGCAAAGCCTGACTGACCCGGGCTTGGATTGATCCGGGTCAGTCGTTCCCCGAGTGGTGCCGAGGCGGCAGGCCATTACCTGCAGCTCAACCCCGCGCCAGAACGAGCCCTTGGCCGCCCTGGTGATCCACCTCGACTTCGGAGTGACACGGGGCTGGGCTCCCCACCAGGCCGGCACGACCCGCAGCTGCTCGCCGAGTTCGTTCCGACGTCCCGCAAAACGCGGGCACTCGGCCCAGAAGTGTTGGGGGCGGACAGAACCCCCAACAGTGACACGTCGATTAGTGAATTGTCCGTTTTCGGCTCTCGAGAGGGCGCCGCGGCCGTTGTTTTCCAGGCTTGCGCCCGCCAGGTTTGTGCCTCAGGTCGTTTTCACTAAACCACGTTTTACTAAAGGGAGGTCTGTCCATCCCCGAAAGTGCCGAGCCGAAGCCTGAGTGTGGCCGCACCCGAACGGGCAGCCAGCCACGCGCCGCCAGGAGAAGCCGGGCCTCGCCTGCGGGTAGGCGCGCACACGGCCCCAGCCCGCCAGGCAAAGAGCAAGGTCGCGTCGGAACGTCCCAAGGACCGCCGGAACTGGGCCCAAGGCGGCGCGTTCTGGGCAGCTAGATCGATCTCCCCGATCCCCGCCTCGTCGTGGCGGGGGGGTGGGCCCAGGAGGTCCCAGAGGAGGAAGGAGCACAGCCCGGGCGCACTCCCAGAGAGCGTGATGACCGCGATCGGACGAGGCGCCGACAGCCCCCCGGGGGGCGGGGTCGGTACCCAGAAGTCCAGGCTCGCGCTTCGCGGCTGTCGTCGGCCGCAGCGGCCGTGACCGCCGCC
>CAUYUJ010020608.1:117921-153692 GCA_963575745.1 Prorocentrum cordatum | reverse complement strand
CCAGTGCATCGCCGATGCACACGGGATGCGGCGCGATCCTCCAACCCCATCTACTCCGACCCCACCCAGGAGGCCTCTAGGGGAGGGGAGAGCTGGGGGGCGGCGGAGGAGAATTTCAACGTTTTTCTCCTTTTCGGACCTTCGCCTTCGGCTGGATTCGCCTCGAGACCCTCCAGGAGCAGCAGCAAGCAGGCAGGAGGAGGAGCAGCGGCAGCAGCAGCAGAAGGAGCAGCAGCGGCGGCAGAAGCGGCGGCGGCTGTTTGAGGGGGCTCGTTGGGGGTCTCGGGGCCGTGAAGGGCGCGATGGTTTTCCCGAGCTGCCCTGGAGAGACTCGGTTGAACCATCTTGTCTTGGAGTGGTATGGAACGGAAGGGGTAATGGAGAGCAAAACGAGAGGCGATGTTATGGGGATGGCGTTCCGCGATCACGATGGGAAAATGCTAGCCCGCGTGGACATCAAGCAGTGCGTTTCTAGCAATATATGTGGAACATGTGTGGCGCAACCACTGTCCAATACAGCTAGTGCAATATGCGCTGTGCAAGTTGTCAAATCTTCGTTGTGCAATATATGTGGTGCACTGTATGACGTGCAAGGTGTGTGGTATTTATGTAGAGCAACCTATGCGGTGCAATGTGTGTGGTGCAATATGTGGTGTGCAAGCTACGGTGTAGAAGCTACGATGTGAAATATATGTTGTGCGGTTTATTTGATGCAGTATATATGATGCTGTCCATGCTGTGCAATGTGTGTGATGCTTTGTGGGGCAGTTTGCGTGGTTCATCACATTATGTGTGATGTATGTAATGCACTTTAAGTTGTACACTGTATGTTGTGCAACCTAGGTTGTGCAGGATATGTGGTGCAATCTATGTGGAGCGAGATGTCTTGAGTAATCTACGCGAGCGAAGAAAACAATTCAAATTCATGCAACGCAATGCGAAAAAGCTCAAATCAATGCAACTGAATGCATGGCAATGCACGGCAATTCAAAACAATACCAAGCAATGCAAAACACTGCAAGGCAACTAATGCAAAGCAATGCAAAGCGGGCGGCGACGAGGCGGCGACTGCGGCGACATAGCCACCAGAGCAGGTCCAGACGACGGGCGGCGATTGGGCGGCGACGGCAACGACATGGTCGCCAGACCTCCTCACAGGCCCAGACGACGGGCGGCGACGAGGCGGCGAAAGGGCGGCGACGGCGACGACACAGCCACAGGACCGCCACACAGGCCCAGTTCCTTCGAACACAGGTAAGAATCCCTAGGTGCACGCACTGCTTGGGGCACAGGCGTCCACCTATTCCAGGAAGCCCAGGCGTGCCGACGGTACGGAGGCGGGCTGCTGCTACTACCACAGGGCCCATTTCGATCCGATCGATCCGATCCGACCTCCTCCTCCTCCTCCTCCTCCTCCTCTTCCTCCTCCTCCTCCTCCTCCTCCTCCTCCTCCTCAGCCCGAATCGATTCCGATATTCCGACGATCCGATGCGGCCGAGTGTTTGCAGGGTGTTCTTGTGTGTCTTCCCGGCACGACCGCTTCGATTCGATTCCGGCTCCGCGACGATGCAGCCCGATTCGAAGCCCGTTCCGATACGATCCGATGAACCGATGAATTGTTGACCGTCCTTACACCACTACCACCACGTACCACACGATCTCCGCATTCACTACCATGCCAAGGGTTGTTTACGACAGAGCGTCCGTACGAATGATGATTACGCAATGTACTAATTGCCCATATTGCCACAATCAGTGGTAGCGTGGCGACGTTTGCGAGTGTTGTTATTGATGTTGTTACTACACTGTTTGACACTTGGTTAGCACATACATGCTCTGCCTTGGCACCAGTCACGCTCGGACCACTTCACGCAGGCTTTTGATCGCTCGAGGTGGTAAGCAAAGCAGACTGCACGACCAAGCACCGCAGCGCGAGGGATGGATTTGGTACCATAGATGCGACCATTGATAAGACTGGAACACTCCCAAATAATAGCATGTAGTCAGGCTTTGATAGCAAATGACAGCAGCTGTGGTAGTGATGACCAGAACTACATCTGAGATCACCCTGCGATTGATGAGGTTTGGGGGGGGGAGTTGTTCTGGAACGGCTTGCCATCGGAGACCACGGGACAATCCTGGGACAATCACGGCACAACCATCGGGACAACCATCGGGAAACAGACGGAACAGCCATCGGGACATCCGCTGCACAACCACCGGGACAACCACCGCGGGGAGACCGCGGGACAGCCCTCGCGCACGCCCCTGCGCCCCCGGGGCTTCGCCGGTGCAGGAACTTCAGGGGCAACGATAGGGGGCGATGGGCACAGGGGGGAATGCATCGACCCCCAAATCGCCCATTGATCGCCGATGGGGACCCGATAGCCCCAACTTGCCCAGCGGATTCGCTAAGGGGGGCCTATCGCCTATCTATCGGCGATGTGTCACCGATTCCAGGTCGATGTTTCCCTCCTGACGCCTATCCTTCACCATCGTTCCGGCTCAGAGCTAGCAAAGTTTGGCGTCGCCTGCACGCGCGTCATTCGCGAACTACATCCGAAATCGATGTCCTGGTCTGGGGACTTCGTTTCGCATCGGCGTTCCCCCATCAAGTTCCGAATGATTGATCGTTGTATTTGGTGTGTTCGCAGTCTTGGCAGTGCCAGCATTCATGGTATGACTGCTGCTGCTGCTGCTGGCTAGACCACGACGGCGAAAAAGAGAACCCAGGTCCGATAATTGGTCGCAGCCCTTCGGGCGGGGGATTTCTGTGTGGGAGGGGCGTCATGATCGCAAGCGAGCAGAGCCTCCACTGCATGGCGGCATGGTGCACTGCAACGTGACGCGGGGGCAGGCGCGCGACGCCGCACAGTGTGCCCCTTCGCGGTGGCAGCGGCGGCAGCGGCGGCAGCGTGGCGGTGGCGGGCGCTGCTCTGGACGCCAGCGACCGTGGATGTGGTGCTTGCCGCGGCGATCGCGATGGCAGCGGCGGCGGTCGGGGCGACGGTGCCGGCGGCGATCGCCTGGGCAAGGAGGCGATGATTGCCATCAGCACCCTCAACGGCACGGAGCTCGGCGGCCAGGCCGCCGCCACCGCGCGGTCGAGGAGGAGGGGGGGGGGAGGGAGGCAGAAAGAGAGGGGGGGAGAGGGGGAGGGAGGGGGGATGGGAGGGAGGAGAGAGGAGGAGGGAGGAGGGGAGGGAGGGAAGGGCGAAGGCGGGAGGAGGTCGAGGCGAGCGTCACGCCAGCGCCGCATGCCGCGCCGCGCGCCGCCCTGGCCGCCAGTGGTGCGAGCGGTGCGCGAGTCGCGCGGAAGCCAGGCGCCGGTGCGGGCCCTTCTCCTGCGCCTGCGCTCGCTCGGGCGCCGCGCCTTCCGGGATCCTCTGGGCGGGGCGGCCCCCGAGCTGAGGCGAGGCGTTCTGCTTCGGTGCAGCCGCAGCGGCTTGCGCGGTGCGCTCGCGGCACGCCAGCTCTTCGAGCCAGCGGGGGCACGCGACGGCAGGGCTTGCGAGCGCCCCGGGCCCAGGCCGTGGCACGTGCCGTGGAGGGCAGCGCGCCAGCCGTGCGGCGTGTGGGCAGAGCTCCTTTTGCGAGCAGTGCAGGGGCAGAGCCCCAGAGCGATGGCCGTGGCGCATGCCGCAGAGGCTGCCGCACGCGCCAGCCTCAGAGGCTGCCGCACGCGCATGCCGCAGAGGCTGCCGCAGAGGCTGCCGCAGAGCCCCAGGGCAGAGGCTGCCGCACGCGCCAGCGGCAACCAGCCAGCACGGCTCACCCGGTGCGGGGCGAGCGGCAGTGTCCGAGGGCGCGCTGCGCCCTCGGAGCGATCCTCGCGCCGATGGCCCCGCGCCGGAAAAGGCCATCGGGGACCGGGAGGAACGAGGTGCGGGCAGAGTGCGAGCCCGAGGCCGTGGCAGCACGCCAGCAGGGCAGAGTGCGGGCTTCGTTCGGGCTGACGGCCTTGGCGCACGCCGTCGGGGCAGGCTGCGAGCCTCAGCGTGCGGGGGCCGTGGCTCATGCCGACCGGGCAGGGTGCGAGCCCTGCTGCCCTCGCCGCGACCGCGTACGGAAGCGGTCAGAGCGCGTTGCCAGCGCAGAGTCGGAGGCATTAGTCTTCGCGGAAGGCATGGATCCTGGTCGACTTCTCATGGTCTCACTGTGCTCATCCCGATCATGCTCCTGTTCGTCGTCCTCTTCCTCCCCCATCCGTCTGCTCTGCCTCGTCCTCCCCTTCCTCTTGGGCTGTTTCCGCCTCCGTCCTTCGTCCGGCGGCGAGCAAGGGGGGGAAGTGAGAAGAGGCGTGCCCTCTTAGAAGGTTCGGAAGTCCCCGGGCCTTCTGAGAAGTTTTCTAAGCCTTCCCCGAAGACACAGAAAGCTTCTCAGAAGGCGCGAGGGCGTCTGAGAAGTCCCGCCGCCTTCTGAGAAGGCCTCCTCCTTCTCAGTTTCCCCCCCTCGCTCGTCGCCGAGTCATCGCTCCCTCCCGCCTCCTCCCCACTCGGCCGCCCGAAGGCATTGCAGGTGGACGCGTGGGCCAAGCCAGAGGGCGCGGGCACCCCGCAGTGGACGCCTGCCCCAGGCCCGCCGGGCTGTGAAGGGAGAGAGGGAGCGGCAGAGAGAGCACGGGGTCCACCTCGACCCGATCGAGCGCAGTCGGCATCGATTCCGGCCGGCTCGATCCGATTCGCAGGTTCGATGTCTCGCCGCTCCGATGCGGCCCGATGTTTTCATGGCGCTGTTGTGCATCTTGGCGCAGCCGCTCCCATTCGATCCCGACTCTGTGCCCAGGCGGCCCGACCCGACATGCGTTCCGAATCGGTCCCGATGGTTGCAGTCAACCCGCATAGCGAGGATTGGCAACCTCCCCAGGGCTACCCTGGCATCCTTCCCCTTCGGCCCGTCCTGGGCCGCTTTCGCTGGCCGCGCCCCGCCCGCTGAGGGTCGGCACGGCCTTCCAATGCCCCTGCGAGCCTCCTCGTGCGTGCTTCGTATACGGATTGACTGCATTCCGATTCGATACTGACCGATCTTGGAGGCTGGGCGCAGAGAGGGATCCCCGATCGGATCGGGAAGCTCTTTCGGGCGGCCGCCCGGGCCTCTCACGGAGCATAGCGGGTGAGGCCGTGGCGGAGGGAGGCGCGGAGGAATGGAGGGAGGCAGGTAGGCAGGTAGGCAGGTAGGCAGGTAGGCAGGTAGGAGGAGGAGGGTAGGAGGAGGAGGAGGAAGGAGGAGAACGACGGACGTGACGACGACGACGGAGGAACGACGACGACGACGACGAGCGATGATGGACCGTCGTGCTGCGCTGGCGACGCCTCGACGGCAGCGCCTGCCTGCGGCGGGCCTGCGGCGGGCCTGCGGCGGCCGCTCCGCCGCCGAGGGCCGCGGCGGGCCCCTGCCGCCCGGCGCCGCAGGCCAGGCCGCGGCCTCGCCCCGCCGCTCCGCGGCGCACCCCGCGGCGGCCGAGCCGCGCGCGGTCGGCACGCGATCGCACCTCGCAGCCAAGACGTGGGAACCCGGACCCCCTCGAGCAATGAAAAAATCATGACGGGAGGTTTTTCCTAATTTTCAGCCTCCGACGGCCCTCACCGGGCCTCGGGAGCGTCAAAAAACGACTCAGGATGCAAAGCCGGTCATGGGGAAGGGGTCGGGACATCTGGGGGTCGACGTAATGAAAAAATCATTACGTCGGGGGTCTGGGAACGAAGGACGAGGTTCGGGTTCGGAGGAGGTTCGAGGTTCCTGAGCTCCCTCCACGGCGGTTCCTCTCGCCCCCCTCGTGCAGCACGCGATCGCACCTCGCAGCCAAGACGTGGGAACGAAGGACGAGGTTCGGCTTCGGAGGAGGCTCGAGGCTCCTGAGCTCCCTCCACGGCGGCTCCTCTCGCCCCCCTCGTGCACGCGGGCGCTCCTGGGGCCAAAAAAGGGGGGCTTCGTTCCCTGTCGGTCGTTCCCTCCTTCGGCAGCCCCGACCCCAGACCCCCGACGTCATGATTTTTTTATGACGTCGACCCCCCGAGGTCTCGACCCATTCCCTGGGACCGGTTTTTCGTCCTGAGTAGTTTTTTGATGCTCCCGCGGCCTGGTGAGGACCTCCGGAGGGCAAAAATAGCGAAAAATTGTCCGTCGTGATTTTTTCACGACGCGAGGGGGTCTGGGGTCGGTCGTTCCCTCCTTCGGCAGCCCCGACTGCAGCCCCGTCCCCACGGGGCCACGGCGTCTCGGCCCCACCGGCCCGCCCTCCCAGGCGGGGGCGGGCCCCGCGGAGCGCGAGGGAGCGGGCATGCCGCCCCGCCTGGGTGGGCGAGTCGGCCGGCGGGGCCAAGGCCACGCCAGTGGGGGCAGGGATCGATTCGACGATTCGGGAGGGGGGAAAACACAAAAGCACAGACACAATGAATCGTCGATCCCCAAGAGAATAGGGGAAAAAATGGGAATTTGGGTGGGAAGACCAAAAAAAAAAAAACATAAAAGTATTGGGAAAATAAGGGGAGTGTGCTTATTTGTGTGTGTATTTATTTGTGTGTCCTTGGGCCCCTTCAACGATGCTCACGCGAGCCGGCGGCGGCGGCTCGGGAGCTGCGCGGCGCTGGCCTGCAGGCGGGCAGCCCGCGGCGCCCTCCGCCGGCAGCCGCGGCGAGGCGGCCGTCGGCGGTGGCGAGGCGGCCCCGGCTGGGGCCGACGAGGTGTCTCGAGCGCCCCGCGCCCCCGGCGGCGGGCAGCCCCGCCGACGACGCGGAGGCGCGCTCCTCGCGGCGCCGTGCCCGCCCGGCGCGGCTTGGGGTGCGGTGGGCTCTCTGCCCGTCTCGCGGTGCGGGTGCCGCCCCCCCCCTCCCCAGAGGAGGAGGAGGAGGAGGAGGAGGAGGAGGAGGAGGAGGAGGAGGAGGAGAGGAGGAGGAGGAGGATGGAGGGAGGAGGAGGAGGAGGGGGAGGGGGGAGGGGGAGGGGTGTGGAGGAGGAGGAGGAGGAGAGGAGGAGGAGGGAGGAGGAGGAGGAGGAGGAGGAGGAGGAGGAGGAGCGAGGAGGAGGAGGGGGAGGGGGGGATGTGGGGGGGTGGAGGAGGAGGAGGAGGAGGAGGAGGAGGAGGAGGAGGCGGAGGAGGAGGAGCAGGAGGGGGAGCAGGAGGAGAAGCAGGAGGAGGAAGCATGGGGAACGGAGCAGGAAGGTGCAAAAGGCAAACGGGAAGGATGAGGGCGATGACGACGATCACGACGAACACGAGGATGAGGAGATCCAGATTCCGGATCGCGGCCGAAGTTCGTAATCGAGGAGGGGCCGAGTCGCTCCCAGGCGATTGGAACTGCCCCAGCTGCTCGGACCTCAACTTCGCGCGCAACGTGGAGTGCAGAAAGTGCGGCACGCCCCGGCCAGCCGATGCAGGTGCGGAGGGGCGGGCGCATCATGGCGACAGTCAGCATCGTCACCGTTGGCGAAGAGTAGATGCCGGTCGTTGAAAGTAGGTGTTTCGGGATTCACAGATTCCAATCTACTTTAGGCGCCTTCCTACTTCAAGGGTCGAGTGGTTTCCTTCTTCCCGCCTCTTCAGGGTGCGGGTGGAGATCCAACCTACTTCCAACGCATTCCTACTCCATGCTTCTACCGACTTCATCCGACCGACGTGTATCGCCATCGACCGCACGTTATCATGAACGTCGATGGGCAGCATGATCGAGCGTGGTGATATGTGTATATACATATAACGGCGCACCGGGTCCGGGGGCCCGGGGCCGGGACCTCGACCACAAATGTGCACCCCGGGGGGCCCGGAGGCTCGTCGGGGCTTGCCGGAGGCCTCCCCGGTCAGACAAGACGGCCCCAGAAGCGCCCAAGACGGCCCAAGAAACTTCCAAGAGGCCTCCAAGAGGGCTCCGAGATGCTGAAGATGGCCTCCAGACGTCCAAGGACGCCCCCAAGAGGCCCCAAGAAGCCTCCAACATGCGTCCCAAGAGGGCCCCTAGACGCAAAAATTGGCCCATTCCCTTCGTAAAACGTACATTTTCAACAAAGTTGTCTTTTGGGCTTTCCGACGTTACAGGACGGCCCAAGAGGCGCCCAAGACCGCCCCAAGACGGCCCAAGAAGCTTCCAAGAGGGCCCCAGGACAGCCCAAGAGGGCCCCAAGACGGCCCAAGAGGCGCCCAAGATGGCCCAAGAGGGCCCCAAGACGGGCCCAAGAGGGGGCCCAGAGGGGGACCACGAACCGCAAGCTCGAGCCTTCCGCCCCAAGAGGCCGCCAGGAGGCCCCCAGGAGGCCCCTCAAGAGGCCCCAGGAGACCCCCAAGAGGCCCAAAGGAGGCCCCGAGAAGCCCCAAATCGGCCCCCACAATGCTTCGAACCTGCTTCCAGGAGGCCCCCGACAGGTTCAGAGGCTCACAAGAAGCTACGTCAAACTCCCAGCGAGCGGCCGGACGAGGCCCCCCAAAAAATCCCAAGAGGGTTCCAGTATTTGTATCCTTCAGCGCTCTCTGGCCTTCTTCCCCCTGCCCCCTTCCCTGCGACTTTCGTTGACTCAAGCTCGCCTCCTCTCCATTTCCTCTCTCTGCCTCTCTCTCTCTCTCTCTGTCTTCTTCTCTCTCTCTCTCTCTCCATCTCTCTCTCTCTCTCTCTCTCGCTCTCTGTCTGTCTGTCTCTCTCTCTCTCTCTCTCTCTCTCTTTCTCTCTCTTTCTCTTTCTTCCTTTCAGATTCCGTGTCCTTGCGACCTTCTGCAGTCCCCGACGTCGCCACGGCTGGATCCGCTCGAGCGTGTCTTGTGATGTGCGGCGGTGCGAAGCCCGTCCCACTGATCAAGGCACAGGTACGAAATGATGGGTCCATCATTTCTTGCCTTCCCATGTGCGTTTTCCCAATCGATTCCTGGGCCCGAGGTCGCAAAAATTACGACGTCGGAGGTCTGGGGAGGCGGGAAGCACGACCTGGACCTCCGACGTCTTGGAAAAATCACGACGGCGGTTTCGGTCAATTTTCGGCCTCCGGGGCCCCTCGCAGGGTCCCGGGACCGTCAGAAAACGACTCAGGATGAAAAAAAAACACATCCCCAGGAAGTCGTCGAGAGGTCCAGGGGCCGCGCACAGAAAGCATCACGACATCGGACGTCCAGAGAGGAGGTAGGAACACGAGGAGGAGGGAGCCCAGACCTCCTGGCGACGCAACACCAAAGACAACAAAAGCTTCCCCGCGACTTCCCCCAGAGACTCTAACTACAGAAACTCCTTTCGTATTCCGGCCAGAAGCATCCAGAAACGATGTACATTAGCCCTGGCGGGGGGAATGATGGCGATGGTGATGTTCATGATGACGACGGTGACGATCCTAGCTAGAACCTAAGCGCGCGCGAAGCGCGCGCGTGGTTCTAGTATATATATATATATATGTGTAGATATCAGTGTGTGTATATGGATTGCGTTCCTCTCCCAGTATCTCTCTCCCTCCCTCTCTCGGCATACTAATACATACATTGTACTTGCGCATCTGCTGCGCCGATCATGTGGCTGGAGTTACACTCTACACAGACATCCACGCTGTCTGCCCATGTCCGTGTCCCCATCCCTCCGGCACTGTGCGCCCTGTGCCCTCCTCCCCCAGAAGAAGTTGAGAGCCCAAGTCCGCAGGGTCAGAACGGAGAAAGCGGTCGCGCACCTCGCGTGCTACATCCTTCACGGCCCACTTGAAAAGCTCGGTGTGACGCGGGGGAGAGCGCGAGGCGAAGCCCAGCTGCGAGGTGACGGTATCAAGCAGCTCAGGGGGGAGGAGGGAGGGGGAGGAGGAGGAGGAGGAGGAGGAGGAGGAGGAGGAGGAGGAGGAGGAGGAGGAGGAGGAGAGGAGGAGAGGAGGAGGAGGGAGGAGGAGGAGGGGGGGGGGCCTCACTCTTCTCTCCATCAGTCCTCCCCCCCGGGGGGGGCGCAGGACCCGCGGCAGCGGGCCACCAGCAAGTCGGTTCGGCGCGGCGCAGCAGCAGCAAGCAGAGGTTCAGCAGCAGCGGCCTGCGGGGTACGGAGGCACCCCGTGGGAGGGAGAAGATGCAGGGGGAGGTCGAGGAGAAAGTATCCTCCTCCTCCTCCTCCTCCTCCTCCTCCTCCTCCTCCTCCTCCTCCTCCTCCTCCTCCTCCTCCTCCTCCTCCTCCTCCTCCTCCACGTCCGCCCGAGCGAGGTGTGCCCTCTGAGGCGGTCTGCACGCGGCAGCGAGAAGAGGGGTGGGAGGAACGAGAAGAACGAGAGGGGGTGACGGCGGTGACGGGTGAAGGTTTTCGAGATGTCGGTGCAGAGAAGAGAGAGGGTGGAGGGAGAGGGCGGACGGCGAGGGAATGAGATGGAAAACGAGAGGCGTGGAGACGGAGGCGGAGACGAGGACAGAGAGAGAAAGGGATACGCAGAGGGAGCGGGAGAGCGGAAGGCTGAGAGGGAGAGGAGGAGGCGAAGAAGGACAGGGAGGGGGAGGGAGAGGGGAGAGGGACATGATGTGAAAGACGGAGAAGGGGGAAGCGAAGCCGGAGAAGAGAAAGAGAGAGAGAGAGAGAGATGTTTCGCAGCGCAGTTTGAGGAGCCGCGCGAGCGCTCGTGGCGACGCCGTGGGGGGGGGGGGGCGGCGTGGAGGGCGGGATCCCAAGGGCCGCATGCTCCTAGAGGGCAGCGTGGCAGCCCTCTTTCCCCAGAGCCGGCGGCGGGTGAGCTCTGGCCCTCCGGGACGGCACGCTCGCAGGGCTCCTCGCTTCCCGAGGCGCACCCGCAGGGATCCCTGCCCCCCAGGGGCAACGCGGCAGTTCGCCCCGGCCCACTCCTGCACCCACGACCTCCACGACCACCACCGCGACGACCACTACCACGAGCACGACCACCACTACACCTGCCACGACCACCACGACCACCACGACCACAGCCACGACTACCACTCCCACGACCACCGCGCCTCCCCTGTCGGCGTCGACGCCCCCGCTCCCCCCTCTCTCCTGCCCTCGCCCTCTCTCTCTCTCTCTCTCTCTTTCCCTGCCCGCCTCTGCAGTTCGCCAGCCTCCTCCCTCTCTTCTTCCCTCGCGCACCGCAGCGGGAGTCCTTCGTCGTGAGACGTGGCGAGAGCTCCGACGCCGCAGGCTTGTTGTCCAGCCCTGGGCAACATTGGCGTCGTGCGCTAACATGTGGACCCTCCCCTCCTAACCGATCCCCCCCAACGAGAGTGAGAGAAAGAGAGATAATGATAATGATGATGAGAAATCATAGCAGCTGCACAGAACAGAACACAACACAACGAGAATGAGAGAGAATGAGGGAATGAGAGAGATGGATTGGGAAGAGCAGGGCGGAAGCGAGGGAGAAAGCGATTGGGAAAGGGACGGCGTCAAGGACAAGGGAGGGGGCAAGAACAATGATGGGAAGTGGGAGAGGACCTGAGGAGGAGGAGGAGGAGGAGGAGGAGGAGGAGGAGGAGGGCGAGGGTGACGACGAAGCTGACGTCATGGATGGAGGAGGGAGGAGGGGAGAGGAGGGGGCAAACAGGAGAGAGGAGGAGGAGCAGCAGCAGCAGAGGGAGAAGCAGGAAGAGAAGAGAAGAGGGAGGGAGGACGAGGAGGGCGAGCAGGACGAGGGCGAGCAGGACGAGGGCGAGGACGACGAGGACGAGCAGAGGGGGCCCCGAGACGCCCGGGGCGCAGACCGCAGCCTGGACTGGACGTGCCCGTCCTGCGGCTACCACGTCTTCGGCCACAACCACCAGTGCCGCAAGTGCGGCACGTCGCGGCCGCCCGACGGCGCGGGTGCTCCGGGGCGGTAGGGTGACGCGGAGGAGGAGGACGAGGAGGAGGAAGACGAGGAGGAGGAGGAGGAGGAAGAGGAGGAGGAAGAGGAGGAGGAGGAGGCGAGGAGGGGGGGGGAGGGGGAGAGGGAGGAGGAGGAGGAGGAGGAGGAGGAGGAGGAGGGCGATGACGACGCGGACGCGAAGGACGAGAACGACGACGACGACGACGACGACGACGACGACGACGGCGACGGCCACGACCACCACCACGACCACGACCACGACCACGACCACGACCACGTCCACGACCACGACCACGACGACGCCTACGACGTCGACGACGACGACGACGACGACGACGACGACGACGACGACGACGACGACACGACGACGACGTCATGAAAACGGGTTCAGGAGGACAAGCCTCCGTGGGGGGGGCTCACCTGGCCAGTGGACGCCCTTGGGTCTAAGACCCGTGTCCACAAGGATCGTTTTCTCTCATGCCGAAGGAAGAGGAGGAGGAGGAGGAGGAGGAGGAGGAGAGAGAGGTGGAGGAGGAAGTCGCTCCAAGATTCGTTCCTCCCCCTCCCTCCTACTCTCCTTCTCCTCCTCCTCCTCTTGCTCCTCCTCCTCCTCCTCCTCCTCCTCCTCCTTCTCCTCCTCCTCTTCGTACTCCTGTGATGAGCAGCAGGTTCACACTACGACACGACAGTGATGCAGACGTGAATGGAGATGATGATCGTCTTTGTGTTGCGTCTATATATGCCGTCGCCCTCGCAATCACGCACCCCAACGTTGTGCGCTTGCCTGTATCTGAGATATCTTCTTGTCCGTGGCTCAGCCTGGCTTGAGCACCAGCCTAAATATTGCGATTGCGAATTCGGCTCCTGAACAACTCGCATGAGCCAAAAGGTAATCCATGACGAATAAGGGCCGCTCTCGTGCAGAGGGAAGCGGAGGTGAGGAGCAGGGGCAACAAGAATGAAACAAAACGAGACGTACATTACAGCACAATGCGATTGCCCCATCTGCACGGAGACAGCACGGCCCAGACGTTCATGGCAAAGTCGTGGATTTTCGAATGGCGGGCGGATCTGGAGGAGGGGATGCTCGGCCCCTGGTGCCCCGCCAAGTCACCTAGGCAGAAAGGCTCTTGACGCGAGACGGGTGGCAAAGCAGAAGGAAGATCCGAGACAAGCGCAAATACAATGACGGTGCATTGGCTCCGACTTTGCGCTGAATGGCTTGGGAGGACGCCGAGCCCCGCTGAGGGGGTACCTCAGGGTCCCCGGTGTCGCCCCCCACCTGGCTCAAAGACAATCCGGCATTTTGTGCCTCCCCCTCACGCTCGTTCCTCCTCATCTTCCTCCTCCGCCTCCCCCTTCTCCTCCTCCTCCTCCTCCTCCTCCTCCTCCTCCTCCTCCTCCTCCTCCTCCTCCTCCTCCTCCTACTTCCAGGCCCAGGACATCAGCATGTTCGACGGCAGGGTCTTCGACAGCTTCTGACGAGATCACCCACCAAACGGCCACTGGCTACCAGCTCCTTACCAAGATCGGGCAGATCGTGGACAACCGCACCAAGGAGGACGCCAAGGCCAGCAATCTGAAGTGGGACGAGTTCATTGATGAGGCCTTCGAGCGCCGGGGCTCCATCGCCCAGAAGGTCTCCAAGAAGACCCACGGCGAGCCTGCGCCCATCCTGGAGCGTGGGACGGCCGACCTTGCGATAGTTGGCCAGCCAGCGCTAGAGAAGGTGCTGGCGGACTGGTTCCCACTCTGGGCCAATCCCCGCCGCGACGCTCAGGAGCACCCAGCCTCCTGGCAGGTCAGCGGTTGGTCGCTGCAGCACATCACGGTGGACGATATCTGACGGCCCGCAAGTTCTCCAAGCGCGGGGCTGGGGCGGGATAACTTCAACCCGAGATTCTTGGTGGAGGTCGGCGACGACTTGCTGCTCATATTGGCAAGCCTGCTGCGCCTGGGAGCGCAGCCCCTACTGCGTCGAGCTCTGGGGTCTTCCAGCCGAAATCTGACGGCGGAGAGCGGCCCATTGAGCTACCGCCGGTGCTGGCCAGGATCTGGTCGCGCATCTGCAAGAAGGGCTGCTCCAGATGGGCAGGTGCGTACCATCGACCAGTCGGCCTTTTAGGGCACTTCCTCGGCCAGGGGCGGCGACAAAGCGGCTTGGCTTCCCAACGTCTTCGTGGGCCACGCTAAGGGCTCCCAGGAGAAAGCGGCCTCCTTCTACATTGAGTTGTCTAAGCATTACGAGCACATCGGATGCGAAGAGCTTCGGGTCGTTGCTCAGGCTTGGGGCTTTGACATAGTCCTGCTCAAGGCCCTCTGCTGCACGTGCTTGGCTCCAAGGAGGGCGCGTATCGGCACATGCCCAGCCAACGGCACGGTGGTTGCTGGCTGCTCCTGCGCCGCCGCCCTGGCCAAGCTCCTCCTGCCCCCCGCCCTGCGAGCGGCAGCGGTGGCGGCTCCCATCATCAGGGTGCTCAACGTGGTGGGCGACGCCTCGGCGCACGTGGCGGGATTGCTCACCATGGCGGCGCAGCAGCTGGGGGCCACGCTCAGAGCCTTCTGCACCAGGGTGGAGGAGGCCCACCTGCCGCTGAGCAGGCACAAGACCAAGGCGCTGGCCACCAGCAAGGCCTTGCGCGAGCTGCGACAGCCTGGCTGGGACCTCGGGCCGGAGGACATAGCGGACTGCCACCGCGACTTCGGAGGCGACGCTGCTTCGGAGCCATGCCGCAGAGCGACCGGGCAGGCCGCGAGAGGCAGGCCAAGGCCCAAGGACGGAAGCTTACCAGGCTCTTCAGGCCATGGCTGGATCGCGCCCGCGTCTACCGCGGAAGGGCCGACGGCCAAAGCCACATGGGGCCCCGCCATCATGGGAGTTCCCAACGGGCGGCTCCGCCAGCTGCGAGTGGGCGCCGTCGAGGCGCGAGGCCGCCTGCCGCGAGGTGCGGCCCTGGGGCTGGCCTGCCTCTCCCAGTGGAACGGCTGGAAGCGCGGCCCGCTGGTCATCATCACCGAGACGGCGCTCATCGGCTACGCGGAGATGGTCTGGGCCCCCCTGCTGCCCGACGCGGCTGCCCGCTCCTGCCTGGCCAGGGGCCTGGCCATCCAGCGGGCGAGGCACCCCTGGCGCATGGTGAAGAAGCCGACCAGCGCGCTGGCCCTCACGCTCGAGAGGGCCCAGCGGGGCTTCGCCCAGGGCGACTCGCACAGGCCCCACGACGCCAAGGGCAGCGAGCACGACGCACCGAGGTGCTCGCCTGCCTTCTTCGGCCACACGGTCGCCGCCGACTGCCGCGCTGCGATTAGGCTCGATGGGGTGGCCAGGCAGGGCCCTATCATGTGGGGCTGGAACGTCCCGCCCTCATGGCAGCCGACCCTGGACCTCGCGAGCCACCGCCCACCAGCGGGCGCTGCGCAGCCTGGTCCAGAACACCTATCGGCGCGAGGCCAGGGCCGGCGCGGTGAACCCCTCGGCCCCGACAGACTGCCAGCAGCTTGGATTCAAGGACGGCCCCCTTCGACCACGGGCGCTTCAAGTGCGAGGCCCACGGTGGATGGTGACACGAGTTCTTTGGCCCCTCGCTGAAGCAGGCCGCCGGCGCAGTCGAGGGTTTTGGCCACCCTTTCACGGAGCTGTTCACCAGGGGGCTCGTCGCTGACATGTCTGCGCTCCTTCAGCGGCCGAAGTGGCCCGCGGGTGACTTCTTTCGGCGCTCCACCCGCTGGCTCGAGCTCGGGCAACACCTAAACGGAGAGCGCACTTTCGTGGACGGCTCGGGCGTGGACCAGGCCCGCCCCAATGGTGCTCCGAAGTAGCCCAAACGGGTTCCTCGACCGACGGCCCGAAGAGGCCGGCTGTCCCGGAAGTTTTGCCGTCCTTCGGGCCCCCGTTGGCCCAAGCCCAGCGGTTGGGGTCGAAGGCTCCAAGGGCAGGCCGAAGACGTTGCATCTAAGCAGAGGGCCCAAGCGGCCAAGGGCCTCAGTGGCCCAGGGGGTCCTCTAGACGCCTGGTCCTAGCCCCGCTGTGCTTGCACCCCGCGGCCGTCGGGCTTTCACGGGGCGGCAAGGCGGGGTATTTCTGCGTGGGTGCGCGCTGCACGCAGGAGCGAAGGCCAGGGTCATAGGAGGGTCTCTCGGTCGGAATTCGTGTTGCAAGACGTTTTTGCTCAAGTTCAGCCTCCTCCTCTTCCTCCTCCTCCTCCTCCTCCTCCTCCTCCTCGTGCTCCTCCTCCCTCTCCTGCTCCCTCTCCTGCTCTTCCTCATCATCATCATCATCATCATCATCATCATCATCATCATCATCATCATCATCATCATCATCATCATCATCATCATCATCAGCAGCAGCAGCAGCAGCAGCAGCAGCAGCAGCATCACCATCACCATCATGACCATCAGCATCATCATCATCGTCGTCATCATCGGCATCATCATCATCCTTTAGCTCCTCGCCCCCTCCTCTCTTCATGGTTGCCCGACCCACCCCTCCCGGGCAGCGGGGCGGCGCGGCGGCGCCAGGCGCCATGTCCCCGCAGGGACAGGCGCAGCAGTGGCAGCCGCAGGGGCAGCCTCAGCAGTTCCAGCAGCAGCAGCCCGACGGCGGCGAGGACGGCAGGGGCCTTCGTGGCTCAAGAGACTCCTCCTGCTCCTTCTGCTCCTTCTCCTCCTCCTCCTCCTCCTCCTCCTCCTCCTCCTCCTCCTCCTCCTCCTCCTCTTCCTCCTCCTCCTCCTCCTTCTCCTCCTCCTCCTCCTCCTCCTCCTCCCCCGAGGGTCAGTTCAGACGGGGGTCAGTCAGAGCGCCGGGTCTTGCAGGATGCTGCAGAGCCAGGGCTGCATCGACCCGGGCTTGGGTGCAGGATCCAGCAGGCTCTTGCAGGGTCCTGCAAGGCCTGACTGACCCGGGTCTGGATTTTGGCTCGGGTTAGAATATCCTTGGGGCCCCAGGCCAAGCCCTGCGGCGGTTCGATGCCATGTTGAATCTTGGCCAGGTCGAGCTTGGGCCCAGGATTGGCTCGGCATCGCTCGGACATGTGCATGTTCTCGGCGGAGGCCATCGAGGAGCGTATTGGACCATGTCTCGATACAACCAACGCACGAAACCAGAGAATGCACCAGGAATGGACGTCCGAGCGATGGCAAGTTGGTGCATGCGCTGTCCTGGCCAGACCAGGAGGGCGCATGCACCGATGCTGGGTCCAGGATGGGCTTGGCCAGGGTCGCAGTGTCCAGGTGCACGCGCCGTGCGCCTACGGTGGGCGCGTGCTGCGTCGGCGCACGGGAGTCGCCTCGCCTCGCCCAGGTCTCGCTTCGGCCCGGGCTCGCTTTTTGTTGCCCCTGCTCGCTCCGCCGCCCGTGCTCGCTTCGCCGCGGCTCGCTTCGCCGGGTCGGGCTGGGCGAGGCCCAGCCTTGCAGCGGATTGTTGTTGCACTCAACCCTGACGTTTTTCCTCGTCTTAGGCCTCCGAGGGCCGCTTCGGGACCCTGGGGCCATCAGACATTGGTCGGGGTGGACAGAACCCCCAACAGTGACACGTCGATTAGTGAATTGTCCGTTTTCGGTTCTCGAGGGGGCGCCGTGGCCGTTATTTTCCAGGCTTGCGCCCGCCAGGTTTGGGCCTCAGGTCGTTTTCACTAAAACACGTTTTACTACAGGGAGGTCTGTCCATCCCCGAATCGGTCCGGGATGGAGAGCTGTCCTCCGGGAAGGGGTCGGGACCTCCTGGGGCGCGCGGATGGAACAAGCGTCGGGTGTCTGGAGGCATGGGCCAAGCAGTTGCGGCAACCTTGCGCCGCGTCGACACCGCGGCGACGCTGGCGCGGACGTCCAAGGTAGAGCACCGCCAGCGGCCAGGAATCGGCCGACATCGAACGATCTGCGCTCTCGGGCAGGCGGGATCGGTCGAGGTTGACAGCCTGACAGCGGACCACGCGGTGTCTCGGCGGCGAGCGAGGGGGTGCAGTGAGAGGGCGGTGGGGCTTCTCAAAAGCCCTCCGGCCTTCTGAGAAGTGTCCTGCGTCTTCGGGGAAGGCTTCGAAAACGTTGAGACGGCCGGAGGACTCCCGAGCCTTCCGAGAAGGCCCGCTCCCGTAGATGGACAAAAAAGTGGAACCATTGACACCACCCCCCCCCTCCCCTCAATTTCAAAGTTGGCCTCAAGCATTTGGCAGCACAGGCGTGAGAGGACAAAAAGAGTGGAACCCCCAGGGCCTCCGAGAGGCCGAACCCAACTTTGAAATTGGGGAGCGGGGGGGGGGGCGAATGCGGGGCCGACGACGAAGGGGTTCCACTTTTTTGTCCCCTTACCGTCCCTCTCGCTTCCCCCCCCCCCCTGGGCTCGCCGCCGAGAGCGGCAGAAGCCAGCGCGGAGGTCATGGCGCCGCGAGCCCGCCAGCGCGGCACGGTCGCGCCGCGTCGACGCGGCGGCGACGCCAGCGCGGGCGCTCCAGGTTGATCGCAGGCCTAAAGGTTGACACCAACACCAACATCGGCGGTGTGCCTCCACCGAAGGAAGAAGATCCCGATCTCGGTGATGGTGGTAATATTCTGGCTTCCAAGGCGGCCGAAATATTACCACCAAGACCGAAATCTTGGATCATCTTCTCCCTGTGGAAGCAGCCCCCGGAGTTGGTGTTGGTGCCCATTTCTAGGCCTCCGTGTTGAGCACCTTCCGCGGGCGGGGTTGGGGTTATGTCGGGCGTGTCCCCCTACAGAGGGGATTTTCGAAGAAAAATAAACAATACTCCCAAAATGCCCCCAAAAGGTCAAAAAAACTCAAAAAAAAGTCCCCTGACTATTTTCTGACTATTTTTGGATTTTTGTTGGGATATTTTTTATTGTTCGTCGAAAATCCCCCTGTAGGGGGACAGGCCCGACTTAAGGTTAGGGCCCCCAGGGGCCCACGGGAATCGGCCCACGGCGCGCGAAAGCCGAGCGCAAGAGGTGGGGCCAGGAGCTATTCCGACGACCTCCGAAAGAAGAGAGATCGTTCGAGGCTTCACGGTCCACGCGGTGTCAGAAACTTGGGCCGATGTCTTCACGGCATAAGCCTACGGTATTATCTTCACATCCAGTCAACCACGGTATTCAGGATGCAGTACGTGTTTTGTCGAGGTTGTCTTTGTGTGTGTGTGTTCGTTCCCTCTCGGCCAATCCCCACCATCTCGGGCCATCCCTGATTGTTCGGCCCAGTATAGCTTGTTCTAGGGGAACGAAAAATGACATAAGCATCAAAACTCAGAGGTCCGCGCGGATTTCTCGGATCGGCGCTGGACCCCCCTCCCTGGCGCGCGGAGCGCGCCAGGGGCGGCGCCAGAGTCGCCGCCAGGGTGCCAAGCGCCGATCCGAGAAATCCGCGCGGAACTCTGAGTTGTTATGTTTATATCATTGTTCCACTATGTTCGGCCCAAGGGTCTTGCATCCCTACCCTGCAGCATCCCCTGAATAGTGTTTGCACTGGGGGGACGTGCAGGTTAAGTTCTCCAGCTGCCGCCCGCTTACCCTGTGGGCGGTGCACCTGTGGCGGGCTCGCCCGAATGCGCCCAGTTTGCAGCCGTGTCTGGTAGCCGCCATGGTGCTCTTCGGCTGGTGCCCTGTGACTGGTGCTCCATGGACGGCGCCACACGACAGCCCAGTCTGTCATGACTTGTCTGGTTGCGCACTGGTGCTCTATGGCTTGTGCCCTACGGCTGGTGCCCCATGATGGCCCCGTCCGTTTGGATTTCTGGCTCCTGGCCTGGTGCCCAATGGATGGCATCACGCGATGCCCCAGCCGGCTGCACAGGTCCTTACCGGTCCCTCCGCAACCACCTCCTCCTCCTCCTCCTCCTCCTCCTCCTCCTCCTCCTCCTCCTCCTCCTCCTCCTGCTGGTGCGACCACCCCTGCTCTGAGCTTTCGCGCCGGGCGTGCGGGGGCCGACTGCTCGGGGCCCACGCTGGCGCTCCTGGTGGACGGGGCGCCGGCTCTCGCCAGGCCCACCCTGCGCCCAGGGCTGACCCGGGCCGGGTCGGCGCGCGCAGATCGCCCGTGCGCCCCGCAGGACGGCAAGGGCAAGGGCAAGGGCAAGTTTCCGTCGCATCCGGGCGACGCTCCGCCGCGCGCGGAGGAGGGAGGAGGGGGGAAAGGAGGAGGAAGACAGGGCAGGGGGAGGAGGAGGAGAAAGACGAGGAAGGAGGAGGAGGAGGAGGAGGAGGAGGAGGAGGAGGAGGAGAGGGCAGGAAGAGGAGGGGGAGGAGGAACGGCAGCAGGAGAGGGCGGAGGAGAACGGGCTGCAAGGGCAGAGCAGGTTGTCTGCCTTGCGCAGCTGGGCGAGGAGCAAGAGGGCGGAAGAAGGAGGAGGAGGAGGAGGCAGGCTAGGAGGGAGGCTAGGAGGATGAGCACGAGGAGAGGGGGGGTGAACGGAGGAGGAGTGAAGTCAGCCAGATCGAGCGAGTCAGAAGGACCCCGCCTATTCCCACCCTCACGCCTGTGACGTACGAATCAAGTGTGGTGCAACCTGACCTCGGGATTGGAACGCGCTCCCGCCCAGCGAACGGACGGCGCTCGCGCGAGGACCCGCATCCGACGATCTGGCGAAAGGAAAACGACGCGGGTCTCGCAGGGGCGACGAGTTACAAGAGTTCCGGCGGGCGCGGCGAAAACGAAGCATGCGCCGCGCCGACACAGCGTCGCCACATCCACGAATTGCGCGGCGCCATGGGCGAGGTCGGCAGCTCGCCCGCTCTCGCGCGGCCCCGCGGCCGCTGCCGCTGTCGTGCGATGCGGCGAGCGAGCCATGCGCCGCGCCCGCGCGGGAGCGCCACGTCCGGCCGAGTGGCGCACGGAGCCTGGGCAAGGGCGGCAAGCCGCCCGCTCGAGCGGGCCCCCCCAAAAGGGATGCGAGTGACGGCGATGCGCCGTGCTGGGAGCGCCACTTCGAGGCGACGTCTGCGCGGCGCCGAGAGGCGAGAGCGACGTGTGCGTCCGCGCGCGCGCGCGTCGGCGGAGCGGCGTGCGGGAGCTGCGCGCCGCGCCCCAGCGGGAGCGCAGTCCCGCGGAAGGGTGGGCGCGGCGCCGGGGCGAGGGCGGCATCTCGGCCCTGCGCGCGGGATGTGCGCCCCGCCCTTTCCCTCCTGCTCCTCCTCCTCCCCCTCCCCCTCCTCCTCCTCCTCCTCTCTCCTCCTTCTCCCTCCTCCTCCTCCTCCTCCTCCTCCTCCTCCCTCCTCCTCCTCCTCCTTCCTCCTCCTCCTCCTCCTCCTCCTCCTCCTCCTCCTCCTCTTGTCCGTAGCCATTTTGGCTCAAGTCCGTAGTGTTTCACTCAAGGACTGAGTTTTTGGCGTGGGGGAGCAGCGGCCCCCGAAGGCTCTCGTACCTCCTCTCTGCCTGCCCTGGCTGGAGGTACCTCTTCTTTCTCGTGCTACTTCGGGAACGTACGCTCCCCTTAGCAGTCACTTGTTACATCACCTTGCTGCCGCGGATGTCTCAGGGAGATGGACGGGCACAGAAGACGAGCAGACATGCCCAGAGACGTCGGGCGGAGGCGACGGATTGGGTATGTCGATGGTGCGTCCACCCAGTGTCGGGCGCGGCATGGTGGAACAGATCGGATAAAGTATCATGTCAGAAGTGTGGAGTTGCCAAGGCCTCTTCCTTTCTGGAGCCTCGGTTCAAGCACACGGCGCCTTCTCAGAAGCAGCAGCGTGCCGACCGAGCGGCCACTGCCGAGCAGCCGCCGCCATGGCATGCACGCAAGGTCGCGGAGCTGGAGAAGCAGCTGGCGGCAGCGCGGCAGCAGCTGGCCACCGGAGGGAAGTCTGAGAGTAACGCGATGGAGGTTGACGTCGAGAGTGGAGATCTGCCGCCGCAGACCCCCGCTCAGATCCGTGTTCGGCTGGACGAGATCGATGAGGCCATGCGGGCAATCAAGGACCTCAAGGACCCCTGCTTCGAGAAGGCTAGGAAGGACTACGAGGTGGAGCGCAAGCGGCTGCGGATGGACTTGGAGGCGTCCAAGCCAGTGCCTGCGCAGCTGCGTTCTTTGTCACTCCAGCCGGCCAAGTGGAACACCAAGAAGGCCAAGCACGAGGGCCTGCTGGCGGCCGCCAAGAAGGAGTTGCAGAAGCTGCAGGAGACCATCCGCGAGCAGGAGCAGTTGGTGGTCGAGGCTGAGCAGGCTATATTGCAGATTGCGGAAGAACAAACCAGGCTGGCGTCTTCGGTTCCGAGGCCTCCACCGACCGCTACTGAGGCAGGCGAGCTTGTGGCAGCCCTCGGCATCACGGTCGACAAACTGGGAGGCATCTTGGCAGGACTCGGAGACGACGGTCACTTGCAAGCGAAGTTGGACTCGGCCTTGGAGGAGGTACGGGTACTGGAGGAGCGCAGGAGACAGGGGCGGACGACACCCGAGGCAGCACAGCATGCGAACTCTGAGCCGCAGCGGGAGGCCGCCCCTCACGACGATGCCAGGTCTGAGCCTGGAGGAGTCGACGTACCAACACCAGACGACACGGACCTGGAGGAGCTGCGTGCTTTCCTGGGGCACGCTGGTGTTGCTGTGCAGCCCGAGGCCGACGAGGCAACGATCCGTGGGAGCGTTCGCAAGCTGGCCGAAGGGCTCAATGAATGGAGAAGTGAGAAGCGTGCCAAGGTCCAGGTCCCCGCCTAGAGAGGGACGGCCTTGGGTGCGCACACGATGCGGCTCGGCACACCTCGCGGCACGCACTCTGGTCGTGTGCTTGATGGGCCTGGTTCGTACCGTGAGTGCTATGCCGTCGCTGGGCACGGTAGCAGGGTCGCTTGCTGCGAATCCACTGTTCCAGGAGCCTGGCGGCAGTGCTGCTTATGTTGAGGTGGCCAGGGCGCACTGCCTGGGTCGGAGCGGCGGCGGCAGTGCCGAGGGCCGCGGCAATGGGCGCGGAGGGCGAGCCGCGGACGCGCGGGTGGCCGATGCCTCGTCCCACGCCCAACCTCCTGCTCGAGACGTCGACGGACGTAGCGCCCCGAGCGGGAAGGTAGCCGCGGCCCAGGTGAGTCCGCAGCCGCTCGACTCCAGGCCCAGACGCGATGCTGCACGCGATGGGCCAAGCCATGGCGCTGGAGGCCTAGCGGCCGAAGGCCGTGGCAAGGGGCGAGCTAAGCGAGCCGCGGACGCGCGGGTGGTCGATGCCTCGCATCTCGCCCCTGGGCTCACTCGGGCCGTCGACGGACGGAGCGCAGCCCCGAGAGGGGCCCCGGCCACGGTGCAGGCTGGTGCTGACGGCGAGCACTACCTGGGTCGGAGCGGCGGTGGCAGTGCCAAGGGCCGCGGCAACGCGGAGGACGAGCCGCGGACGCGCGGGCGGCCGTTGCCTCGTCCCACGCCCAACCTCCCGCTCGAGACGTCGACGGACGTAGCGCCCCGAGCGGGAGGGCTGCCGCGGCCCAGGCGTGTCCGCAGCCGCTCGACTCCAGGCCCAGACGTGGCGCTGCGCAGGATGGGCCAGGTCATGGCGAGGGAGGCCTAGCGGCCCAAGGCAGTGGCAAGGGGCGTGATAGGCGAGCCGCGGACGCGCGGGTGGTCGATGCCTCGCCCCACCCCCCTGGGCCCACTCGGGCCGTCGACGGACGGAGCGCAGCCCCGAGTGGGACCGCGGCCACAGAGCAGGCTGGCAACAAGGGCAGCATCGTGACGTTGAATTGCTCGTCCGAGAAGCAGCTGCTTGAGTACATGGTGCACTGCAGTCACACAGTGGTCGCGGTGCAGGAACATCACGTTGCTCATGATGATCTGGCGGACGCACAGCACCGCTTGCTGGGCGCGGGCTGGCAAGGCATATGGGCAGCGGCCAACCCCACAGGCAACGGTGGCACGCAGGCAGGGCTAGCAGTTTTGGCCAGGCCGAACGTCCTGATCACGCGCGGGCCGTGCCTGAACGGACAGACCGCACTGGCTGGCGGTCGAGCTTTGCCCGCTCAAGTCCACTGGGGAGTTCCTGGTGGAGTGGTGCTGGTCTCAGTGTATCTTTATGTCAATGAGGGTTGGTCTGACAATAACCTACACATCATGCAAGAGGTCAGCAGCTATCTGGAAAGATTGAATCACGCAGGCTACGATTGGATTGTGGCAGGAGATTTCAACATCGAAGCGCCCCAGTTCGGTGATATGCGGTGGCTACACGGGTTTGGTGGTATGCTTCGGGCTCCAACTGCGACCACATGTAGACAGGCTATGCCTGGTAGTTGCATCGACTATTTCCTCACGTCGTCTAACTTGATGACACGAGTAGAGCAGCCGTGCGTTCAGGAGGCGACAACCACCTTTCCACACTTGCCAGTGTACATGCATACCAGTGGCAAGGACATCCAGTCGTTTCATCGTGAGCTGCGTGGGCCGCGTTCCGTGCCCAAGCAGCCGAAACCAGGCTGATCGAGGTTTCCGCTATGTTGGCATGGAGTGGCACGTCTTATAGATGCCGCGTGTGACGATAGCAGTTTGCAAGTGGCATGGGATGTTGTGTTGAGCCAAATTGAATTAGAGCTGCTTGCCAGGCATGACGTCGTCGGCACCAAGGTCGAGCCGTTCGTTGGAGCATGTGGCCCCGTCAGAGTTCGAGATGGTCAAGCTGCAGTGGCAACCACAGCAGAAACGTTCATATTTGTCAAAAGCAGCCAATGCGTGGTGCGTCGCGGCCAGGTGGGCACGACACATGCGTAGGGCGAAGGAGGCTATCATTAATGTCACGGCGAAGGCAAGTCAGCAGCAAGTGGCAGGGGCGTCGGACATGGCCCATTTTCACACGCTGTCGAGCTTGATGATTGAGCTAGGCCGCTTCGTGGCGAAGGTGTTGTCTGAGACGGCCGTGCTCAGCGAGCTCGACAGCTGGGCGTCTGACTTCTTTCTCTTGGGAATGGAGTTCCTCGCCCATCCAGAAGTCGATGCAGCGCTGGATGCAATCGAGGCCAAAGCAGCGGAGCTTGCTGAGGCACACAGCCAGAAGACCGCCAAAGCCTGGAGGGACTGGGCGGCAGCCAGCTTCTTTAACGGCGCGCGCTTCGCGAATAGGCACACGAAAGGGAGAGCGTTGCAGGAGGTGGTTAATGCAAACGTGACCGCTCGCACGCCTGCCCAGCCGCATCAGTTCGCCGATAAGGCCATGAGGGATTGGGAGGAGATCTGGTCGATGCACGATGCCGCCGCCCCACAGTTGCCAGCTGAAGCGAAGGACTGGGAAGAGCTCCCACCCTTGACTGTGCAGGACTTGCAGCGCGCCATTCTTCAGCTTCCATGGGCGACGGGAGTCGGCCAGTTCAGTTTTGCCACCCGCAGTTTAATTTGTCTGAGCAAGTCAGGCCTGGCGGCCTTAGCGAAGCTTTTCATGAAGTGTGAAAGTCTCTTGATCTGGCCATCACGCAGACTGCTGACGCAGCTTGTTCGCCTCCCCAAGGCGTCGGGAGGATGTAGGTTGATCGCGCTCTTGAACACGCTCCTGAGAGTTTGGGGCAGAGCCCGCAGGCCCATTGCGGCCGCCTGGGAGGTGGAGCATGACCTTGATTGTTTCTGGGGGACGGGAGCTGGTAAGTCGAGTTCGGATAGCGCGTTTTCTTTGAATATTGAGGCTGAGATTGCGCACGAGTTAGGAGAGGACAGCCTCACAGTTTTTATCGATATGTTGAAATGCTATGAGACTGTTATTTTGCAGAGCCTGCTTCACGAGGCTAGGCTGAATCGGTTCCCGATGAGATTAGCATGGATGACGATCCAGACGTATCTGCAACCTCGCTGCCTGCGTGCCTTTGCCTCCCTGTCTTTGCCAGTGCAGTCTAATCAGGGTATCCTAGCAGGCTGCTCATGGGCCACTACAATGCTGCGGGTTTTGTTGCATAGAAGCTTGCAGGATTGCATGACTATATACCCCACGGTCAAGCCACGAGCACTGATCGACGATGTGAGCTTCCACTGGTCTGGCGAGCGAACCAGGGAGGGAGAGAGCGACGGCCAGGCTAGAGACTTGGCCAATGCAGTACACAGTTTTTGTCTCAGCGTGAGGCCGCTCGGGTTAGTCGCCCAGCCGAGCAAGTCAGGTTTTGTTGCGAACACGAGCCGAGGCCGAGATAGATTCGCTCGATTGGTGATGCTTCTTCGTATGCGAGCGAAGCGAGCGATGCGCAATCTAGGTCACGAGGCGCACGGCACTAGAGTCTTGCGTGTGCAAGAAAAGATGCGTCTTAAGAATCTCAAGGCTCGTAGGCGCAACGTGTGGGGTTTGAAGCACGCCGCGGGGGAGGCCGCGAAATCCTTGTGGAGGACGGGGCTCCTCCCAGCTGGCGGCCACGGCGCTGGAGTGTCAGGGATATCTGACACAGCAATTCGTGAGCTTCGGACGTTTGCTGGAGGCATGTGCGGGGCCAAGCCCAAGGCGTCGCTCACCCTGTTTCTAGCAACGCAGCGAGACGGCAGGTTCGACCCTATTTTTGATGCGACGGTTCCTTTGGTGGTTAGGTTTGCCTCGTTCATCTGGGACAATAGGGTCGCGCCTGGACGGCTCCGTAGAGCTTGGGATGCGGTCGAGGCGAAGCTTGACCAACGCACCTCGTGGTCCAGAGCCCGTGGCCCCATCGCCTCTGTTTGGGTCACGCTTCTGCGCGTGGGTTGGACGATGTTTTCTCCAACAGTGCTTGTGGACGATCGAGGTCGCCACGTCGATTTAGTTAGGCAGTGTCCAGGTGATGTGAAAGCCTTCCTGGAGGAAAGCCTTCGCCGCTGGCAAGTAGATAGGGTCCTTCAGCACCTTCCCAACAGCCTTGGAGAGAGCTGCTGGAGGAGGGGAATGAGGAAAGCAGTGCTTGCTGTAAGAGACGTTGTGAGGCGAGGCGCCTTGCGTACGCTTTGGTCGTGCGGTGCTTGGACCCCCGAGCGGTTGCACAGCACTGGCATCCGCAATTCCCCGCAGTGTTTTGTATGCAAGCAGGCGACAGGCAACGAGTCTCACCAATGGTTTGAGTGCGATGCCATGTTAGACGGGTTGGACGTGCCTGTTCCAGATTATGTCCTCGAGCTGAGGAAGGCCATCAAGGCCAAGAATAATTCGCAATCTGGAGCGGATCAATCTTATCTCAGCTTCGGTTTGCCGCCCGAGCCACCAGCGCTGTCGCCCCCGAGCGATGTGTATCCTGTGTTGGGATGGGGGGACTGGCGTGGGCGATGGGGGCGGAGGGTGTACACTGACGGAAGCGGCCAAGCGTCGTCGATCCCAGAGCTGGCCCGCTGCGGCTGGTCTGTGGTGGAGGTCGACGAGGCTGGCAACGTTTTGCGTGCAATTTTTGGCGCGCTACCAGGAGCGGTACAGACGGTGCCACGTGCGGAGCACTACGCAGCGCTCAAAGCAGTCGAAGTTGCGCAGCAGCCTGCGATCATAGTGTCCGATCACCTGAATCTTGTGCGTGAGGGGTGTGCTTGGTCGGAGGCCGCTGCCTCCTCTGGCGGCCGTCACGCGGCAGTGTGGGAAAAAATACGTCGGCACTGTCCTGAGGCTCCTCCTACCTTCGAGTGGGTCCCTGCGCACAGAGAGCTCTCGGAGGTTTTGGAGGCCCCAGATTGCGATTGTGTCCGTTTCGTTGCTAACGAGCGGGCTGACTTCTTCGCCAAGCGTGGGGCCCAGGTGCATTCTACTGGCCAGACCATGCAGGATTATTATAAGCAAGCCATGAAGGCGGCCAAAGACCATTCGCAGGTTTTTGCTTGGATGGCCCAAGCGGTCGCCAAAAAGAATGTTTAGCTCCAACCTAGGGAAGTTGTGCCGTCTCAGGTTTGTCGTGACGGCGCCGCCCCACGGGTTGTGCTAGACTCGCATGAGTTTCGTTTCTGTGAGAGGCTATCTGAACACAGGTGCCTGAATTGCAACAGGTTCGCGAGGACGACCGATTCCTTGAAGGCCCTTCGAGCGAAGCGATGCGAGCCCACGGATCTTCTGAGTTCGATGGCGACGCGTTATTTTGCCCTCACCCCCGAATGCTATCGGCACGCCTCACGTGCGGTGGACGCCGCCGTGCGTGCTGCTGGCCTTGATGAAGGCCTAGGGCCCTCTGGAGGCCCTCGTGAGGGAGGTGGAGTGGGGGCTGACGTCGTCGCCGTTGGGGTCGATCGGGAGGTGGAATTGTACTCGGAACTCGGCCACGGTGTGGAGCGTTTTGGCTCCACGGTCATCTGCCTCTGCTGCGGGGCGTTTAGTGTGGCTGGAGGCCGCAACCGCAAGCTGCGTGCCCAGTGCAGGGGACATTCGGACGTAGCTTCCACGCGTGCGAACGAGGAGATGCAGATCTCACGTGCGTTGCGCGGGCTGCACCCCAGGTCGGGGGACCCTTGCCCATGATGACCTCGACGCCAGGTCTCCTCCGTCGGCACTCCGACGAGGTGGGGACGGCGCTGTCGAGGTCAAGCGGCACGGTGCGATGGCTCGAAGCCTCGCCGTGCGGCTCATCACTATCCCGCTGAAGCGGGTCCGTACGCTCGGACTCGCTCTTCATCGCTCGCTACCTCCTCCTCCTCCTCCTCCTCCTCCTCCTCCTCCTTCTCCTCCTTCTTCTCCTCCTCCTCCTCCTCCTCCTCCTCCTCCTCCTCCTCCTCCTCCTCCTCCTCCACTCCCGCCGCGCACTTTGCAACGTGAGCGCCATGCTGTCCGTGCTGAGGGCCAGAGCGCAGGCTGTCTGCATCGCTTTCCACCGGTAGGATGGGGGGTCCTGGCGGCTATCGGCCGGCCAGGTCGCAAAGTAGGAGCAGAACGAACAAGGGATTGGGGCTAGGAGGGGAGGGGCCAGGAGCGGGACGGTAAGGGGACAAACAAGTGGAACCCTATCGTTTTCGACCCCGCGTTACCCCCAACTTCAAAGTTGCCTTCGGCCTCCCGGAGGCCCTGGGGGCTCCATTTTCGTTTAGCCTCTCAAGCCTGTGCTGCCGAATGCTTGGGGCCAACTCTGAAATTGGGGGGGAGGGGGGGAGGGGAAGGGGGGGGGCGCGTTGTCAAGGGTTCCACTTGTGTGTCCATCGACGGGAGGAGGAGAGAGGCCGGAAGGAGCAGGAGAGGCAGCCGGCCCAGCACTCGAGCGGCAGCCGGTGCCTCAGGGGCGGCCTGCCGTGGCTGGAGTGTGCGGGCGCCGCGGCGCTGGGTGCCAGCGGCCTGCGAGGGAGGAGCGGGAGCAGCGGCGGGAGGGGGAGAAGAACAGGGATGGTGAGGAAGGCGTACGGAGAGAGGGGTGAAGAGGGGGTGGAGGAGGAGGAGGAGGAGGAGGAGGAGGAGGAGGAGGAGGACAAGGAAGATGAGGAGGAGGAGGAGGAGGAGGAAGAGGAAGAGGAAGAGGAGAGGAGGAGACAGAGACGAAGGAGGGGAGGAGAGGAAAGACGCATGCACCTACGAAGAGAGAAAACGGGGACGAGGAGGAAGGCGAACGGGCAAGGGTGTCCGCGGCTCGGCCGCTTCGCAGTCGGTCGCGTTTGGTCGGTTCGATGAGGTCGGGCTGTTGTGTTGTGGCTGCCTCGTTGCGCCCTTCTAGGCTGCTTGCGGCCAGTCGGTTTCGGTATGCTTCGACTTCGTTGTCAGTTCGGTGTCGGTCGGTTTTCGGTTGTGCTGTCCCCGCGGACGGCTTTGGAAAGGCAGGAGGAGGAGAAGTAGGAGGAGGAGAAGGAGGAGGAGGAGACAGAGACAGAGACGAGGGGTGGGGGGAGAGAAAGATGCATGCACCTAGGAAGGGAGAGAGGATCTGGAAGAAGTTGGTAGGGGTGAGTAAGGGAGGAAGAGAGGGGGTTGGGCGCGAGTCGGATCCCCGAATCATGTCTGTTCTGCGCATTGCCAGCCGAGGTCTAGTGTCTCCCTCGCTTTGGTTTGCAGTGTATGCATTCCTCTTCCATCCTGCACTCCCCCTTCTCCTTCCCTCCTATCCTGCACCTCTCCTTCCCTCCTCCCCTCTCCACTCTGCCCCCCTCCTTCCCCGTCCTGCGTGTCATCCCGGATTTCCCCATCTCCTCCCCCCTGTCCTCCTTCTCATCCCCTCCCCTCCTCCCCGTCCCTCCCCCCTCCGCTCCTCCCCGTCCCTCCCCCCTCCCCTCCCCTCCACTCCCGTCCCCACGTGTGGAGCTGCCAGGCGGGGGGGGGGAGGGACGCCCGAGTGCCCAGCATTCCTCCCCCCCCTTTGTCCTCTTTCATCCCCCTCTCCCGTCCCTGTCTGTTTCCCCCTCGGGGAGATCCCCGAAGCACTGCAGGTCCCGACCTCGGCTCCACCGATCCCCACCCCGAGGGAGGAAGCGGAGGCAGGGAGGGGAGGAGAGGAGGAGGGAGGAGAGGAGGGAGGGGAGGAGAGGAGGAGGGAGGGAGGGGAGGAGAGGAAGAGGCAGGGAGGGGAGGAGAGGAGGAGAGGAGGAGGGAGGGAGGGAGGAGGAGGTCCTTCCCTCCGTTCCCTCCCCGGAGCGGAGCTGCAGGGCAGATGGGTGCGCCCGAGGGGGTCGATCCTCCAGCCGCTCACCCGCCGCCCTTCTGGTGATCTGAGGGCGCGCGGGCCCCTGCCGCGCCGCGGCCCTGGCCTCCCTCCCTCCTCCCTCCCTCCTTCATTCCTTCCGTCCTTCCCGGTCTTCCTCCCCTTCCTCCTCTTCCTCCTCCTCCTCTCCTTCCTCCTCCTCCCCTCCTCCTCCTCCCCTCCTCCTCCTCCTCCCCATCTCCTCCTCTTCTCTTCCTCTTCCTCCTCCTTCCCTCCTCCTACCCTCCAACCTCCTCCTCCTCCTCCTCCTCCTCCTCCTCCTCCTCCTCCTCCTCCTCCTCCTCCTCCTCTTCAGGCGTGCTGGCGCAAAGGCGGTGTGTTCCGCCGAAGCCCGCGCCGCGCCGCGCGCCCGCGCGGCGCGACGCACGACCCTGACTATTTCCGAAGGCCTCCAAGATCCCCCAAGGAAGCCTCAGAGAGACACAAGGGGCCAAGGAAACGACGGGCCAAAAGGCCCAAAGGACCCGAGAGGCCCCCGCTGGAAAGGGAAGACGGAGGGCGGCCTCAAAGGGCCTCGGAGAGAGGGATCGGCGGGGGCCGAAAGGCCACCTACTACTACGGGTCCTTCGGCCCACTACCACCACCCCGATAGTGGCGAGGACCACCAGCACACAATCGATGCCAGGGGTAGTGGACAGGGGGTCAAGGCACACATGCACTTGCAGTCCGACGGGCCCCCAGGCCAGGAACCAGGCCAGGAACCAGGCGGCACCAGCGCCTGGGACCAGGAGAAGAACAGGACGGGGGCCCGTGGACGACAGGGCGTAGAGGCAGCGGCCGCAGAGCAGCGAGGGAAGAGAGGGAGGGGCCTCCAAAGGCTCAGTCGGGGGCCACGGGGAAGGAGGGGGAGCTGTGGGACCTCCGAGGCGCGGCCGCGGCCGTGCGACCCCGCGGAGCCGGGTCACAGGAATTCGGAGTCCTCATCCCCCCTGGCCTCCAGGGGGGCGCCCTCCGTGTGGAAAGTGCGGTGCAGGTGGGGCGCCTCCAGGGGGGTGCGCCTCCGCCTGCGCCTCCGCGCCTCCGCCTGCATGGTAGCTCTCTCCGATGAAGCGGTCATGTTGGATCACAGGTTCAAGGAGCCCGCCTCTCTGTTGTTCGTGGCTGTGGCTGCTTCCGCGTGCTGCCGCCAGGATTCGGGTGATGTCGCCGTCGTCGCCCCTGGTGTGCTGGAAGTGCTTGCTTGCGATGCTGGTGTCGGTCATGGTGACGAGGCTGTTGCTCTTCAGGTGTTGGAGCTCGTGTGGGACGGTTGTCTTGAACGTTCCGAATTTCATCAGGCAGGCCGTGTCGTTGGCGATGCATATGTACATGAGGAAGACGGCGTCACGTATCTTCGCGTTGTCCGCCATGATGGTCTTTGATGATTATCTGCTAAAGTCTCTTCTTCCCCACGGGTGCTGCTCGTCACGTAGTTGTGTTCTGTTATCCAGGTTCGGTAAGGCCTCCTTGTAGCAGATGGCGTCAATTGTCCCGTTCCATAATGCAGCGTGGATGGCGTTGTTGGTGTGGTCGGGACTTCTGTCGTTGTTTGCCGGACTCGTGTGGTTCGCTAGTGTAAGAAGTCATACTCGTCGGTGTTGTGTGTTTGCTTGCTGCTCGATGCCGTTGACGATGCGCATCGTGTCGTCGCTGGTGGCGTCCTGGTCAGTGATGAGCAGGATTGTCAGCGTCCGATGTGGCCTGTCTTCGCATGCTCGTGATGTCTCGCCGTCGCTCTCCTCCTCCTCCTCCTCCTCCTCCTCTTGCTCCTCCTCCTCCTCCTCCACCTTCCTCCGTAGCCATGTTGGCTCAAATTGGTATTCTGGCTCAGGCTTCGCCTCGCCGGGTCGGCCCGCCTTCCCGCTGTGCCGCCGACGACGGACGCCCGCGCTGCGGCGCCGCTGGAGGCCGCGCACGGCGCGGTCCTGGTGCTCGCAGCTGCTGGGCTCGCCAGCGGCGCGGGACTTCGAGACGCTGCGCGTCTCGTCCGCGCTGCTGAAGGCGCGCTGCGCACGGCGGTGGCCGCGCTGGCCAACAAGCCCTCCACCCCACACGCCCGCGGCGGCGCCGCCAGCGGAGCCCGCGGCTGCCCCTCGGAGGCGGCGCCGTCGGCCTCGCGGCCGCGGCGGCGCGGCGGGAAAGACAGGGTTGGCCCTGCGCGGCCGCAGCGACGACGGCAGGGCGGAGGGGGACGGGGCGGCAGCAGGCGCAGCGCAGGCGGCAGTTGCGCCGCCCGTGCCGAGGCTGGAGGACGTCCTGGACGACGCCTGGGCCGACGAGCTCCCCGTGGTGGCGCCGCCGCCGCGGATGGCCGCTCGCGCCCCGCCCCCCTGAGCGCAGGCCGCGGAGAGCGCAAGGACAACGGCAAGGGCAAGGGCGGCCCGCCTAGCCTCCTCCTCCTCCTCCTCCTCCTCCTCCTCCTCCATCATCCCCCCCCCCCCCCCCTCCCTCCTCCTACTCCTCCTCCCTCCTCTCCTCCTCCCCTCCTCCTCCTCCTCCTCCTCCTCCTCCTCCTCCTCCTCCTCCTCCTCCTCCTCCTCCTCCTCCTCCTCCTCCCCCTCCGTAGCCATTTTGGCTCAAGCCAGCTTGTGTGGCACGGTCCGCGGCGCGCGCGCGCGCGCTGCACGGCTCGGGATGGGCAGGAGCGACCGCGACCATGGTGAACGTGGTGGAAGCGGCACCCCGTCCTGGACCCGCGACGCCGAGCTGGGAGTTGGTGGCGGCGGTCGCGTGGGGAGCAGGAGCTTCTGGGGCTTCTCGGCAAGTGGCGGCTGCCATGGTGGCCGCGGCCCTCCGCACCCTCAGCGGCGGCGCCCCGCTCGCTGTGGCCGAGGCCGTAGAGCTGGACGAGGTGGAACACGGCTTGAGATGATCAAGCCCGAGCTCCGCGCCCGAGTGCGGACGGGGGCGCGTCGCGCCCGTCGCAACTTGGGCGAGCACGCGCTGCTCGGCCAGGGCAAGGAGGCGATCGAGGAGGCAGGCCGAACGCCTCAGCGGTCGCAGCGCCATGGCCGTGGCAAGCAGCGCAAGGTGGGCGAGTGCGACGAGTCTGCCACGACGGGATCGCTCGACTCCGATGCCCTTTTGATGAAGCTGGACGGCATCACCACCGAGATGGAGGTGCGGGGCGACCAGACCAAGCTGGAGGGCATCGTCAACCCCACCCTTGTCGGCTAAAAGAACAAGGCGCTGGAGAATGCCGAGTCGACCGACCGTGGCCTCGAGCGGGACCGCGACCTCTTCGACACCGCATGGAAGTGGGCCGCTGCGGTAGCCGACTACCAGGACAAGCTCGAAGAGGCGGCGGAGAACCGCCAGGCGGCCACGAGGCGATCACTCAGGCTGGCCTCGCCGACAAGTTCATGGAGGCCGTCAAGCAGAAGAGCGACGAGATGGGCGAGCAGGCCGGGTAAGCCTCGTCTTCGTCGCGTCGCCCTTCGGCAAGGGCAGGAGGCGGGGCCACCGGTCTCGGGCCCCCCTCGTCCTCTTCAAGCCCCCTGGACGCCGCCTTCGGCGCGGAGGTGGACTTCCTGGGCCAAGGTCGGCGTGGGCCGAGCCTGGGGTCAAACCCAGGTTCGGCCTACGCTAAGGAGGGATTCTGAGGGGCCCCGTGTCTTGAACTCTTTTTGCACGACCATCTTATGTCTAGTCGAGCCTCCTCCTCCTCCTCCTCCTCCTCCTCCTCCTCCTCCACCTCCTCGTCCCCCTCCTCCTCCTCCTCTCCTCCTCCTGCTGCTCCTGCCCCGAGCGGGGCTCCTCCCGTAGACGGAGGGGCCTAGCAGCAGATCCTGGGAGGCGTACGAGGACCTGCCCAACCGACCTCTAGACACGACGGCACCCGCGATTGCGGACTCCATGAGTCATGAGGTATCAAGTCTTGGATTATGTCACGGCCGTGCCCGGTGCCTCCGAGGACGACGACGGCACGCCGAGTTATTCCTGCGCACGGTGGGCACGAAGGAAGATCCGCATCCAAGGCATGACGACGGCTACGCACCTGAACGGAAAGCCGTGCCGTGTCGAGGGCGTCTGGGCGAGTGTTGGCCGGTAGGTCGTGAAATATTTTCCGCTGCACATTGCGAGTCTTTCGCAGCGCGTCGATGTTGTCAAGCATTTACGTATCACTGAGTCCGACCGGCGTGAGATCTGGCGCCGGCAGCCCAATGCACATACATGCCGCGCTCCTTGAGTGCGAAGGTGGAGCCAGCACCGATAGCGCTTTACATGCATGTGCATAGATACATGTATATGTATACATGTGTACATACTTACTTTCACGCGCACGTCTGTATGATTATCAAGAACACATGGCTGGCGCAACCCCTGCTGCCACCCCGACGCCATCGTCGCTTGGGGGTCCACAGGTGGCGCCTTATAATATGAACCCGCTCCTCATTACCCTTCCCTGCCTCCCTCTTCTTCCTACCTTCCAACGCTCCTCTTCCTCCTGCTCCCCCTCCACTTGAGCCTCCCCCATCGCTTCCTCATCGTACTCCATCTTCATTCCTCCTCCACTATCCCTCTTCATTATCCTCCTCATTCCTCCGTTTCCTGCCCCCTCTCACCTCCTCCCTCCGCCTCCCTGTCCCCCAGATCCCTATCCCTCCGTCATCCCTCCTGTCTCATTCCCCCTCCGTCCTCCCCGCATCCGTCGTCCTCTCCCTCCTCCCGATCCCTCCTGTCCCTCCCTCCCTCCCTCCCTCCCTCCCTCCCCCCCCCCCTCCCCCCCCCCCACGCCCGCGGCGATGGCGGCGGCGCGGGCGGAGGCCGCCCGAAGGGCCGTGCAGGAGCGCCGCGGCGAGGGGACCTGTCCCTCGGCCCCTGGGCCGAAACTTGGCACCGCTCGGACGTGTGCACTTTTTTTTTGTCGGCGAGGACCGTCGGGGATCATTTTTGCTTACCCGGCGACAAGTACACATTGTTCATTTCTAGTTATTCGAAGGTTCTAATTATTCGAAGGTTCTTTGAGTTTTTGGGAGGCCAAGGTCCTTTCATTTCAAGTTGTTCTATCCTGGGCCTCTTCCTGGCCACGGGGGGGCCAGGAACAATTAGAAACGAGCACAATTAGAAATGAGTACGATTAGAAGTGAGCGACGTGTACACGCCCGAAGCCGAAGAATGCCCACGGCATGGGCGTCCGAGCGCCGGCGAGAACCGGCGAGGGCAGCCCCTCGGAGGCGACGTTCGGGGCGAGAAGGGCCCAGGGGCGGGCCTGGCACGCACTCGCTGGGGAGCCTGGCGCCGAGGGGCGACGGCAGCCCTCGGAGGCGCCGACAGGGCCCGAGGGGCAAGCAGCCCAGGGGCGAGCGTTAACCAAAAAAATGCTTATTATCATTCTTGTTACTACGATTACTACTACTACTACTACTACTACTACTACTACTACTACTACTACTACTACTACTACTACTACTACTACTACTACTACTACTACTACTTCTACTACTACTACTACTACTACTACTACTACTACTACTACTACTACTACTACTACTACTACTACTACTACTACTACTACTACTACTACTACTACTACTACTACTACTACTACTACTAACTAACT
>CAUYUJ010020608.1:116533-117821 GCA_963575745.1 Prorocentrum cordatum | reverse complement strand
TAGTCCCACTGGCTGTGCCAACCCATGGGCCAAACGAGCCCAGAGTGACCTTGACTGTCTGATTAAGCACTCGGAGGAGGCGCAGGCTGTGTCAGAAGAAGTGGGCCCGCACATTGCGGCTTGGCAAAAAAAACAGATCTGGAGGTCCGATTTCGCCCAAATAGATGTTAGTATTCTCAGAGCCAGGGAGTTCACCAAATGTTTGCCCCCCCCCTCTGCGAGCCCTGCGAGTCTCTGAAGGCCCTGGAGGAGGAGGTGACGGAGGCGGCCATCCACGAGGTGGAGGAGGTCTTCAAGTGCGAGGTGAAGGTGGACGGTACCAGTTGTGGACAAGAATTTCACAGTAAACGAGCACTTCGCACACACGTCCGGCACGTGCATCACATCGTTAGTCTGTGTTCGTTCTACACCCCGAGTAACCAGTACATCGTGTGTGAAACTGTGTTCGCGTCGGTGGTCACTGCCCGTCGACATCTGGTCCGATCGATTCAACGTGGGTACTGCGTCGTCGACATGGCTCGTTCGCTCACTGTTGTGGAAGAGCCGCAGTCTCTCGCGTGTCCAGGTTGCGCATTCGTGGCAGGCTCTTGGCTCGAGCTAAGAGTGCATCTGGGCCGACATCTTCCATTTCTTCCAGATCAGAGGGCCCCCGCTTCTATCGGAAAGAATCTCAGATATGGCGGCGACAAGCTCTGGCGATATTCCTCAGTGGATGGAGGACGCAGGCATGGGCGCGGACGTTGGCTGGTCGCTGAAGAAGCACAACAAGCGCGAGGCCGACGCAGAGGCTTCGAAGAGTGCGGAGCACGGCGCCAAGGTCCACAAGAAGGGCGACGACGTGCTCAACGACGCCAAACAGGCGGCAGGCAAGGGCGCCAGCAAGGCGCAGATCGTGCAGCAGCTAGTGATAATCCTCAGCAAGCTGGTGCTGTCGATGGTGGGAGATCTTCGCTCTGTCATCAGCGTAGTGTTCGTGACAGTCCTGTTGCCGGTGGAGCTGGCTTGCATCAAGGCTGCGGTCCAGGCAGGGAAGGGCTACCACGAGGAGGCCGTGCGCCTGAGGGAGGCTCACAAGCAGGACGAGGGCATCGACACCTCGCAGCTGGGCTCCCCGCGTCTGCGCGTGTGGAAGGCCTTCGTGCGGGCTCTGCTCGCGAGTACCGAGCCAGGCAACGCCAGGGACGTCCTCTCCCGCTACTGGAAGGACCACGTGATGCAGTACGATCTCGCGAGCATGGACAAGGATGTAAAGTACTTCCGGGTGAGGGTGCCACAGGGGAAAGAGCTC
>CAUYUJ010020608.1:109033-111533 GCA_963575745.1 Prorocentrum cordatum | reverse complement strand
CACCACACATCATCCCCCAGCGCGCCGCTGGCGCCTGCTCACCCCGGGCCAACGCAATCCCAGGCCCGTCAGGCTCTGCAGGATCCTCCAAGATTCTGCAGTCCTGCGCGCTAGCCGGGGTCAATGCAACCCTGGCCCCAAACATGCGACGTCCCGATATTTTCAGGACGGGGTCCCATGGAGGTCCCGACCCGTTCCCCGGGACCCGTTTTCCGTCCCGAGCCGTCTTTTGACGGTCCCGAGACCGAGCGAGGGCGGCCCCCCGAGGCCGAAAATGGCCCAAAAACTCCCGCCCTGATTCGACGCGATCACGCCCGGGGCTGTTGAGGATCCTGCGAGAGCCGGCGCTCTGGCCGACCCCCGTGTGCATGGACCCCCGCCTCAGAGCTCCCGACGACTCCCTCCTGGGCGCCGCGCCGGCCTCGCGAGCGGACGGCCGCCGCGCAGGCAGGGACCAAGAGGAAGCACAGACACCAGCCCCTGGCCAAAGACCATCCTGAGCTGCAGTCAGCCCGTATAGTCAGTGAGGATGCCCGATGAGGACGTAAGGGCCTACTTGGACACCCACCTCGGAGCTCTCTTCGAACTCGAGCGGGCCTCGGCCCACGAAGGAGGCCAACCGAGGAGGCAAGGTTGCGAGGGTACCCTTCCCAGACATGCGACGTCCTGATTTTTTCAAGACGGGACACCTGCAAGTCCCGACCCGTTCCCCGGGATCGGTTTTCCGTGCTGCGTCGTTTTCTTGACGGCCCCGAGGCCCGGCGAGGGCCACCCGAGGCCGGAAATGGCCAGAAACCTCCCGTCCTTTTTAACGACGCGATCATATCTGGTAGCCTTGGGAAGGTTGAGCATTCTTACCTCCTGGCGTGGGGGCATTGGATCAGGAAACCTTCGATGAGGAATCCAGGGTCTGGAGGCCGGTGGAGCTCCAATCGAGGCTTGCCCATAGATATCACCGCCGCACTCATCAGATAAGGAACCCCCTAGGGTCTGAAGCCTCCTGGGCACATTCCTTAACGAACGCCTCCACCGTATGCGGGCTGTCTGCAAGACGGAGACAGGGCGAGGATCACATCCGACGAAGACAGATCGAGAAGGGTGCTTGGCGATCCGACGATCCCGAGGCTGCCGCCCTGCTGCCCCCTCGAGGCCCCCTGGCCTTCTCGCAGAGGCCCTCCGCGACCTTCTGGGGAGCCGTCTCTGCGTCTTTGGGGAAGGCCTACAGTGGAGGCCAGTCCACAAGAACCTTCCACAAGAAACCCAAACCCCGCGACCCCAGGACGTCCACTGATATTTGGTGTGGGGACGTCACGCTTTCCATAGCAAAACCATCGAAGCCCAAGAAACCCAGGGAAGCTGGAAAATGCGGAAGTTGGAAGATGAGTGGAAGTGGAAGTGGCCAGGGCTGGAAACACTGGCAGGGGGTGAGGCGAGCCCGAAAAACGGTAGGGATGCGGTCGCCAGGGCTGGAGCAAAAATGAAGGGAAACTGGCCAGGGCTGGAAAGAGTGGAAGGGCTAGCCCCAGTCACTGTTTCCAGTTCCCATGTCGAAAACTGTTCTTCAGAAGCCTTCTCAAGCTGGCCCTCCAGCCCTGCGGATCTGGCGATCCGCACCGCCCTCGCCCTGCCCGGTCGAGGATGTCTCGGGCGCCGCGGCCTTCTCTCGGAGCCCCCGCGTCTCAGGGCTCCCGCGTCTCCAGCATGCCCCCGCTCGCCGGCGCCTGCAGGCCCCCCCCCGCTCCTCGCACTCCCGCGCGCAGGAGCGCCAACTCTCGGCGTGCGCGTCCCGCTGGCCGCTCGCCCGCTGCTCCTCGAGGGGAGCTGGAGGCGACCGCGAGGAAGCCGCTCGCGCGTCGGCTCGCGGGCGGGGTCGCGTCGGTCGGGTCGCGGGCGGGGTCGGGCGCCGGGTCGCGGGGCGGGTCGCGGGCGGGTGGCGGGGCGGGTGGCGGGTGGGCCGCGAGGCAGGGGGCGTCGAACAACGACAACAAGAACAACAATCATTTTACCCTCATATGCGCGATGCTTCCACACGACGCATGCGACCATTATGATAACCATCCCCCATCCCCATCTTGGGGCGCTCTTGTTCTACAGCGGGGTCCGTTATTCCCATTCCCAGATCTCCCGCCCGATAAGGTCTTGCAAGCACTTCCTCCGAGGAATTTTAACATATCCTGCCTCAAAAACACATGCCCGCGCCCTGCTGCGCCGCTGCGACACCGCCAGTGGCGCCCCAGCCAAGGGTAACGCACAAGGAAATATCGAGCGACAGGATTGCCTCGGTGGGGATGGGGGCTGTCGGCGGCGAGGCAAGGACCTGGCCCCGAATAGAAAAGGAGGAATTCTCGAGCAGGGCCGCTGTTGTTGCTGGGAGCGGTGCCAGTGCTGAAGAAAGTAGGGCGCTAGTCCAGCGTAAAACAAAACGAAGTCTCGAGCGGGAACGCTGGTTTTGTTGGGACGGCGTCTTTCGGCGGCGAGGAGGAACACCGCCTTCAGTAAG
>CAUYUJ010020608.1:79033-106533 GCA_963575745.1 Prorocentrum cordatum | reverse complement strand
CTGGGAGCCGATGCTTCGTGCCGCCCAGCGCAGTCCGCGCGGCAAGGCAGCAGAGAGAAGGCCACTTACTGTTGGTCGGCGGCGGTTGGGGCCATCGCACCGCGGTCCAAGCGGCAGCCAGGGACGTGTGGATTAGACACTAAGAAAATAAGGAGGGGGAGGAGGAAGAGGTGGAAGAGGAGGAGGAGGAGGAGGAGCAGGAGGAGGAGGAAGAGGAGGAGAAGGAGGGAGGAGGATGGGGTCACGAGGCTGGGCGGGACGGCACGCGGACACTACCAGGCTGGGGCCCATCTGGAGCCACGAGTCGCCGGGCGGGGCGACGCCACGCGGTAGCCCCCACTGAGACCATAAGTGGTTCCCATGGGGCCACGAAGCACAATGGACGAGGCGACGCCATGCGAACTTTGCTATTGGGGCAGTCGGCGGAGCTCCCTCCGGGGCCACGAAGCATGCGAGAGGTGTACCGCAATAGACCCATGCAGATGGCAGAGGCAAGGACGGGGAGGGGTGCAGAGGGAGGTGCGAGACGCAGGGCGATGCTGATCCAAGACGAGGACCCAACACCACAATATGGTTTAGAACAAGAATGCAGCAACACTTGTGCGCCCAGACCTGGCCAACTGGCTAGCAGGTTGGCTCGAGAAGTATCAGACGGATGTATAGACAACTCGCCAATATATCCTCCCTCGCCGTGGTACGCCCTCCCGCTCCTGATGGCGGTCAAGATGCAGCGTCCTGGTCCTAGCTAGCACCACCTTCCCGACCAATCCTCGGGTGCGTTCTAACCGAGGGTATCGAAGCGAATCCAACCTTCGAGAGGCGAGAAGCGTTCAAATCGCTCGCATCTCCCATCCCCTAACCTCCTCCCCCGTCCTCCTCCTCCTCCTCCTCCTCCTCCTCCTCCTCACTCCTCCCCCTCCCCCTCCTCCTCCTCCCCCTCCCCTCCTCCTCCTCCTCCCCCTCCTCCTCCTCCTCCTCCTCGTCCTGGCCAGTCGAATTGCAGCGGATCCTGGGACTGCTCTGCTTCGCCGCACTCCGTCCGCAGCTTCACGCGATCCTCGGAGAGGGCCGAGGGCCGAGGGCGTCAGAGGGACCAAAGGAGGCGGAGGGGAACCAAAACCAGACCGCGTGTCGCCGCGAAAAGAAGACGGCAGGCGCGTTTCCTTTCGGCCTCCAGGCAGAGAACTGCTGGGCCCCCGAAGAATGAACCCGCCGACAGAAAACAAACAGACACTGGGAAAGGGGCCGCGTCGAGAACAGACCACGACGTCGAAGTCTGGTAGGAGGCGTGGAAAGGAGATTTGCATTCCTATTTGTGTGTGTCACTGTGTATGTACAAGTACACATGTGCGCACACATGGCCATCGCTGTAGTCTTACTCATCGCACATACACGTGTGTGCACATGTTGGAATGCGTATGTAACAGTGTGTGGATTAAGAGCGAGTGGGCGAGTGAGGGAGAGATGGTGTGGAGAGGGGGAGGCAGAAGTACGGGGACGAAGAATGACACAACCATAACAAGTCGCTCGGACCTCCGAGATTACATGTTCACGCCATGCTTCGTCCCGCCAATACGTGGTGGGTGTACGAGCAAGATCACAGGCCGTCGGCTTGCACACAGGGGGGTCGGGCGAGGCAGGCGGCCTGCGGAGAGAGCACAGAAGCCTCCTCGTCTTCTCTCGGGGGCGTTCTTTCGGCGGCCCCTCGGGAGGGGGGCAGGACTCTTCGAGGAGGCCCCCCGCCTTCTCAGAAGGCGACCCCCCCCTTCGCCCCCCCGCCCGCGTCGGGGCGAACGACAGAGGTGGACTGGCCCGGGGGTGGGGGGACATCGATATCGCTTCTTGCCTTCTCAAGTGCAAACTTGGAGGCACCCGGGAAGGGGCAGGACTCTTCGAAAAAGCACCCTGCCTTGTTAAAAGGCGACCCCCCCACCTGACCCCCTCGGGGAGATCGAGAGAGGTGGAGTTGCTCGGCGATATCGCCGAGATGTTGGCGAGTTACCTTCGATAGCGAATCCGCACGTTCCTGGGCGGGATGTGCTATCGGGCCCCTGTCGGCGATGAATGGGCGATGGGGGGTCGATACATCCTTCCCCCCGTTATGGATGGTCTGCCCCTCCCCGCGGCGCCACCAAAGAAGAGGGCGTGAGAGCGGGGGCCAGAACCAGAGCAGCAGCAACAGTTGGGTTGTCGTTGGGGCCTGTATCTAAAACCACTACATGGCGGCCGACGCCCCTGTCCACGAATTCTGCCAACCTGCGGATTGTAGCCCTGAGCATGTAGCCAACGGCAACAGCACAAAAAAAGACTCATACCTCGATTGCATTGGCAAAACGTAGTTTGCCAGGCCATGACGAGGCAATCGGGCATCGTATAGCATTGGTATTGCATAGCATTGCACTTCATAGTGCACTCGAACATTGCCTTACAACCGCCAACGTGCCTCTGGGTACGGAGTGGGCGTGTCCTCAAGTCGTTTGCCTAATCCCTGTAGCCTTAGTCCTCAGAGTCGTAAGGGACCCGGACCCAAAATTCCCAAATTTACTAGGGGGTCCCGCATGTCCCCTTGGCTCCGGCGCATATTGTCGCATGATAATTTCAAGCATGAAAAGGGCCCAAGACGGGCCAAGAGGACCCAAGAGGCCCCGAAGACAGCCATAGAGGGCCCCAAGCCGCCGGAAGATCGGCCCAAGACGCCCAAGATAGCCCCCAGACCCACCCCCTTTCCAAACGCCCACAGAACGCGCTCCTTCGCATGTGTGTATGCGTGTATTTCTGTATGGACGCATGCATGCATGCATACATGCATGCATGTATGTATGAATGTATGATGGGTTGTATGTATGCAGGTATGTAGGTCGGTGTGTCTGTATGTTTGCACGTCTGTATGTATGCATGTATGCATGCCTGCATGCATGCATTCGTTATGTATGTCTATGTTTGTATGTGTGGATGTTCGTGTGTGTATGTGTGTAGTGTGTGTATGTATGTACGCAGGCATGCATGAATGTATGTATGTATACATGCATGCATGTACGTATGTGCGTTGGTGTGTATGCCTGTGCGTATGTATGTATGTACGCATGTACGTGTATATGTAAATATGAATATGAGCACATACGTATACATACATATATATATGTTCATATATATATATATATATATATATATATATATATGGGAGGCAAAGGAAGATGATGGGGGAGAGTGGGAACAAGAGAGAGTAGGTGAGTTTCAAGGGGGCCGGTAGACCCGACCAGAAGCTTCGCCCCAGGCGAAGCACAGCTCCAGCTCTGTTGTACCGTAGTCGCGATAGTCCCAGTAGTAGGTCGTCGCGGGGGCGACGGGCCATCTCAAACGAAAGATGTTTTCGGTCTCGATGGCGAATCGTGTGCCTCGCAATGAGACGCAGTCAAATGTCGGCGGCCGGCCGCTTGAACACAAACGGCCGCGGACAAACGCTCGTTATCTCTCGTCCTTGTCCCAGCTCACTTCAAAATCGAGGGGGAGGGAGACGAAACGTGAGTCCGCCGCCACTATATAGCAGATATAACAGATACTATGTACAAAAGGCAGCAAAAAGCGGGGCCAGAAGGAAGGCGGATCCGCAAGCAAGTTGCCTTGCAAGCGCATTGCTGTGCATGCGATTACTCCTCAGGCGGCCACAGACCAGGATGTTTGGCCAGCCCGATAAGGAGTATGACGCTTCAAGTCATGCTTGAAGATAGCGTTTCCCAGTCGACATTCTGTATATCCGAGTCGGTTTGAGCCACGTGTATCGACGCACCTCTGCCTCTCCCATCGCCCAGAGGGCATTCACGGCGAACATGTTGTGTGCTATGGCAGATGTCGCGTTCCATTGTGTTGCAGTTAGCGTCGTTCGGGTTGCCCCGACGTCCTTCACCTTTCCTGAAGTGCGCCTACGATTCCTGCACGCGCCCAGGAATAGTTCTTCAGATTGCGGTCGGGTAAGGGATGCCAGGAGAGCTAACTTACCTCTGCCATTCAGTCGCCGTCGTTTTCCCTTGCCCTTGCCTCGACCCTTACCCTTTCCCCTAAGTGCCCGTCGGATAGCGCGTCGTACCTTACGAACTGGTTTCTTCAAAAACCGTCTCCATTTACGTTTACGCTTCTGATATCCTAGAAACAGCCATTGAGCCTGTTGTTGTTCCGGAAGATACGTGGGCACGTCGGAGTAGGTCTAAGGCGTTCACTTCGTCGTCGGATGACGCGTCGGCGTCGGCTCCAGAGTCGTAGTCGGACTCAGCGGATTGCCACGTTGAGCCTACAAGGGTAGTGGCTTGTGCGGGGGCTGCTGTTGCCAGCGGTCACTGATACCTGGCCCAAGAGTCTTGCGACCCCGCGGCCGAACCACCATTTTGAGCTACTAGCGTGGTGGTGTCCGTTGGTTGTGGGTCGTCGTTCCAAACGTTCGTAGAAGGTTGCCCTCCGTTGGCTTCAGCATGGGAGGTTTCGGTACGGTGACCGTGGCTGAAGATACCACCAAGATTGCCAGAAGTTCGCTCTGCGATGTCGGTATATGACCTCATGCGCTCAAGCAGAGAATCAAATTGCTGCTCATCCCTCTGCGTTTGGTGGTTGAGTGCTGTAGGAATTGTTGTGCACGCGACGTCTCCATCCCTAAGGCTCTGAACAGGATAGCCGCTAGAATTTGGAAATTGGGGATGTGAAAGCCTGCCGTTTCAGCCTCATAGTGGGCTATCTCGGAGCGCGCCAATGTCTGGTCGATCCGTTCTCCCGCATGGGCTCGGGAGGCGATGAGACCAGTACCCGAGTTGAGTTGGCACTCCTCTTCTGAATTCTCAAACTTTGTGCTCCGGAGGAACATCATGTAGGTGACACAATCAGTATGGCGGCCACCTATGTTGACGCCAAAACTGATGACTGCTGGGGGAACTCTCATGGCTATGGTCCGTGCGAGGCCTCCCAGACCACGCTGCAATGCTGTAGCTTGCTGGGAGGGCGTCATATTGCCCGTGGTCACGTTGATCCAGGCATGTGCCTCTCGAGTGAATTCGCGGAAAAGGTACTTGACCGGCCGGGGGCCGGTTGTCCTTGTGTCGTCTCCGCCACGCATGTGTCCCACGGCGCACCCGATAGCAGCCCATAGGATACCAAAGATGGTAACACCAATCCAGTGGACCCGTAGGTCGTGGTCGGATGTGGTCGGCTGAGGTTTGTGGTGTTTTGTTGTAAGCCTGCGTAGGGGTGGAGGCGGCACAATATCGTATCGCATGTTTCCATGCATGGCATCTTCAAAAGAATTTCCAATTGGAGCAGGTGGGAGGACTTAAGGGGTGTAGTAGCGCAGGGATGTAGGACTCGAGAAGGAGGCCTCTGCGAGAGCAGAGGTAGCACTGCAAGTGTCCTTGCGGTTGCGCGTAGTTATGTACATTCCTCCGCGCAGACCCGCTGCACCCTGATGTTCCCCCATGTCAGTAATCCACCAGATAGCGCCGTGGATGGTGATGAGTAGAGCAGAGCTGACCACCATAGGCCAGCTCCGCTACCAAATTTGAAGGGGGCCGGTAGGCCCTACCAGAAGCTTCGCCACAGGCGAAGCACAGCTCCAGCTCTGTTGTACCGTAGTAACGATAGTCCCAGTAGTAGGAGGTCGTCGCGGGAGCAACGGGCCATCTCAAGCGAAGGATGTTTTCGGTCTCGATGGCGAATCGTGTGCACCGTAATGAGACACAGTCAGAAATCGGCGGCTGGCCGCTTGAGCACAAACGGCCGCGGACAGATGCTCGTTACCTCTCGCCCTTGTCCCAGCTCACTTTAGAGTAGGTGTAGTGTGGGGTGGCTGGGTGGCTGTTTCCCTGCGCCTCCACGACGCCTCAAGGGGCCTCCAAGAGGCCTCCAAAGAAGGCCTCAGGAGGCCGAACTCATTGATTTCCCCTGATCTCTTCCATGGTTTTCGGCCCACTCGTCTTTTCAGCTTACCGCAGTTCCAAGACGGCCCAAGAGGCCTCCAAGACCGCCCCAAGACGGCCCTGGGACGGCCCCCAAAGACCTCCAAACGGCTTCAAAGGCGCCCAAGACGGCCCCGGAGGGCCCCAAGGCGGCCCCCAAAGAGGCTCAAGAGAGGGAACACGAACTGAAAATCCAAGCCTTCTGTCCCAAGAAGCCCTAAGAGGCGGCCAGGAGGCCCCATGAGGCCCCCAAGTGGCCCAAAAGAAACCCCAAAACGGCCCCCAAGAGGCCTCCGAACTGCCTCCAACAGGCCCCCCGAGAGGCCTCCCACGAGATCCCAACGAACACCAAATAGGCTTCATATCTACAACCCAGGAGCGGTGGCGGAACGGGCCGAAGGCCATTAGATCCGCCGCCCCCTGCTTGCAGGGGTGCACGGCGTGCTGGATGTTTCAGGTTTTGGTTTTGGTTCTTTTTCTAAAAGAATCGAAGACGCCTACGGCGAATCACCGCCGCCCCCTGCCTTTTTGGAAACGCCGATGTGGCCGAAAGTTGGACTAGAGCTTGGCCAAGCTATCGGACCATGAGTTCCCCGAGTCGGTTTGGAAAGCTTTCGGGGAACACATGGGAGAGAATGATTATGAACAGGAAGAGGAAGAGGAAGAAATAGAGTAGGAGGATGAGGGTTGTTAGGAGTCTCTTGGGGCACCCTTGGGGTCTGTTGGGGGCTTCTTGGGGGCCTCTTCGAGGCCTCTTGGAGGCATCTTGGGGGCCTCCTTGGGCCTCTTGGGGGCCTTTGGGGGCTTCCTGGGGGTCTCTTTGGCCGTCTTAGGGCGTTCCTGGTCCGTCTGACGCCGTCTGGAGCCGTCTTGGGGGCCTCTCTGGGCCGTCTTGGGGCCCTCTTGGGGCGCTTCAGGGCCGTCTTGGAGGCCATGTTGGGCGTCTTGGAGGCCTCTTGGGCCGTCTTGGGGCGCTCTTGGGGCCGTCTTGGGGGGCCCTTGGGCCGTCATAGGGCCTTCTTGGAGGCCTCTTGGGCGATCTTGGGGGCCTCTTGGGCCGTCGGAAGGCCGAAAAGAAGAAAACGCAAAAAACCTTCAAAAACCTAAGGAAAACCAATGATTTTGGCCTCTTCGGGCTCTCCTGGAGAACGTCTTGGAGGCCTCTTGGGCCATCTTGGAGGCATCTTGGGGCCATCTTGGCCGTCTTGGAGGGCATCTTGGGCCGTCTTGGAGGCATCTTGGAGCCATCTTACCCGTCTTGGAGGCCATCTTGGCCGTCTGGGAGGCATCTTGGAGGCCATCTTGGGCCATCTTGGCCGTCTTGGAGGCCATCTTGGGCCAAGTTGGGGCAGGAAATTGGGGAATTGAGCTCCTGGGCATCCTTTCCGGGTGGCCGGCGGGACGGGCCGAAGCCCACTGGGGAGTTCTTTTAGAAAAAGAACCAAAACCAAAACCTGAAACATCCAGCACGCCGTGCACCCCTGCAAGCAGGGGGCGGCGGACTCCCCAGTGGGCTTCGGCCCGTCCCGCCGGCCACCCGGAAAGGATGCCCAGGAGCTCAATTCCCCAATTTCCTGCCCCAGACGGTTCCAAGATGGCCTCCAAGATGCCTCTAAGACGGCCAGGATGGTCTCTAAGACGGCTAAGATGGCTCCAAGATGCCTCCAAGACGGCCCAAGATGCCCTCCAAGACGGCCAAGATGGCCCCAAGATGCCTCCAAGATGGCCCAAGAGGCCTCCAAGACGTTCTCCAGGAGAGCCCGAAGAGGCCAAAATCATTGGTTTTCCTTAGGTTTTTGAAGGTTTTTTGCGTTTTCTTCTTTTCGGCCTTCCGACGGCCCAAGAGGCCCCCAAGATCGCCCAAGAGGCCTCCAAGAAGGCCCTATGACGGCCCAAGGGCCCCCCAAGACGGCCCCAAGAGCGCCCCAAGACGGCCCAAGAGGCCTCCAAGACGCCCAACATGGCCTCCAAGACGGCCCTGAAGCGCCCCAAGAGGGCCCCAAGACGGCCCAGAGAGGCCCCCAAGACGGCTCCAGACGGCGTCAGACGGACCAGGAACGCCCTAAGACGGCCAAAGAGACCCCCAGGAAGCCCCCAAAGGCCCCCAAGAGGCCCAAGGAGGCCCCCAAGATGCCTCCAAGAGGCCTCGAAGAGGCCCCCAAGAAGCCCCCAACAGACCCCAAGGGTGCCCCAAGAGACTCCTAACAACCCTCATCCTCCTACTCTATTTCTTCCTCTTCCTCTTCCTGTTCATAATCATTCTCTCCCATGTGTTCCCCGAAAGCTTTCCAAACCGACTCGGGGAACTCATGGTCCGATAGCTTGGCCAAGCTCTAGTACAACTTTCGGCCACATCGGCGTTTCCAAAAAGGCAGGGGGCGGCGGTGATCCGCCGTAGGCGTCTTCGATCCAAGATGGCCTCCAAGATGGTCCAAGATGGCCTCCGAGTCCGCCCAAGAGAGGAGGAGATGCCTCCAAGTCCGCCCAAGAAACCTCCAAGACGGCCCAAGACGGCCCGAGGTGCCCAAGAGGCCTCCAAGACGGCCCAAGAGGCCTCCAAGAGGTTCTCCAGGAGGGCCCGAAGAGGCCAAAATCATTGATCCTCAGGTTTTTAAAGGTTCTTCGTATTTGCTCATTTTCGGCTTTCCGACAACCCAAGACGGCCCAAGAGGCCCCCAAGATCGCCCCCACAGCGCCCAAGAGGCCTCCAAGATGGCCTCAGGACTGCCCAAGAGGCCGCCAAGACGGCCCCAAGAGGGAACAAAGACGACCCAGGAGGCCTCCAAGACTCCCGAGATGGCCTCTAAGACGGCCCTGGAGCACCCCAAGAGGGCCCCCAGTCGGCCCAGAGAGGCCCCCCTAACGGCTTCCGACGGCGTCAGACGGGCCAGGAGCCCACAAAAATTGCCGAAGTTGGCTCGAAGCTGGCCCAAGACGGCCCAAGAGGCCTCCAAGAGGGCCTCCAGGAAGGCCGGCGAAGGCCAAAAACATGTTTCTTGGGCGTTTGAAAGATTTTGGCATGTGCCTCTTTTTGGCCATCCGAAGGCCCGATACGGCCCAAGACCCTCCAAAGATCGCCCAAAGATCGCCCAAGAGGCCTCCAAGATGGCCCAGAACGGCCCCAGAGGCCCCCAAGACGGCCCCAAGAGGACCCCAAGACGGCCCAAGAGGCCTCCAAGACGCTCAAAATGGCCTCCAAAACGGCCCTGGAGCATTCCGTGAGGCCCCCAAGTCGGCCCAGAGGGGCCCCCCAAACAGCTTCCGACGGCGTCAGACGGGCCAGGAGCCCACCAAAACGGCCGAAGATGGCCCTAAGATGGCCCAAGAAGGCCCAAGAGGCGTCCAAGAGGGCCTCCAGGAAGAACCGAAAAAGGCCCAAATCAATGATTCTCATGCGTTGTTGAAGGATTGTGGCATTTGCTTTTTTGGGGCCAGCCGACGGCCCGAGACGACCCAAGTGCCCCCAAAGATCGCCTAAGAACAAGAGGACCCCAAGACGGCCAAAGAGGCCTCCAAGACGCTCAAGATGGCCTCCAAGACGGCCCAAGAGCCCTCCAAGACGTCCTCCAAGAAGGCCCGAAAGGGTCAAAGTGGCCTCCAGACGGCCAAGATGACCTTCAAGATGCCCACGTGTTCCCCGAAGGCTTTCCAAACCGATTCGGGGAACATATGGTCCGATAACTTGGCAGATCTGGCCTCAACGTTCGGCCACATAGGCGCTTCCACGAAGGCAGGGGGCGGAAATGATTCTCCGTAGGCGTCTTGAATTAGGACACCGGCGCCGGTCGTCATATAATTGGCCTGGCGAAGGACCCAACCATATGCCGTTGTGAATAACGAACTTGTGAATATCATCTTCGGTGGAGCTGGGGCCACGAACCGTGTGAGGGGTGTGCCGAAGTGGGCATGCGGTGGGCGGGGAGGGCGCTTGCGGACGCGACCGCTGGGGCCTTCGGTGGAGCTCCCTACGCGGCCACGAACCGTGTGAGGGGTGTGCCGAACTTGGCATGCGGTGGGCGGGGAGGGCGCTTGCGGACGCGGCCACTGGGGCCTTCGATGGAGCTCCCTATGGGGCCACGAACCGTGTGAGGGGTGTGCCGAAATGGGCATGCGGTGGGCGGGGAGGACTCATGCGGACGCGGCCACTGGGGCCTTCAATGGAACTCCCTCTGGGGCCACAAGCCGTGAGAAGGGTGTGCCGAAATAGGCATGTGGTGGGCAGGGAGGACGCATGCGGACGCGGACACTGGGGCCGTCAGTGGAGCTCCCTACGCCGCCACGAACGATGTGAGCGGTGTGCCGAAATGGGCATGCGGTGGGCGGGAAGGACGCATGCGGACGCGGCCACTGGGGCCTTCGGTGGAGCTCCATCTGGGACCACGAACCGTGTGATGGGTGCGCCGAAACGGGCATGCGGTGGGCAGGGAGGACGCATGCGGACGCGGCCACTGGGACCTTCGGTGGAGCACCCTACGCGGCCACTAACCGTGTGAGCGGTGTGCCGAAATGGGCATGCGGTGGGCGGGGGGGACGCTTGCGGACGCGGCCACTGGGGCCTTCGATGGAGCTCCCTATGGGGCCACGAACCGTGTGAGGGGTGTGCCGAAATGGGCATGCGGTGGGCGGGGAGGACGCATGCGGATGCAGCCACTGATGCCACTAGGGCCTTCGGTGGAGCTCCCTCTGGGGCCACGAATTGTGTGAGGGGGGCGCCAGAATGGACATGCGGAGGGCAAAGGCAAGGAGGGGGGGAGGGAGGAGGGGGAGGAGGAAGGAAGGAAGGAAGGAAGGGAGAAGGGAAAGAGGAACGAGGATCCAACACCAAAGGATGGCTGGGAAAAATAAGCGACGGCCTGAATGGCATCATGGATCCTTTGACCGTGGGGTGGCATCCCTCAGTTCGGAAGACCCCCAGGGAGGGACAACTATGAGAGATGATAAACGGATGGGGAGAGGAGGGCGTCTGAAAAACGTCCTGGGCCGTCTGGACCCAGGCCCTCTTGGGCTGTTCTGGACCGTTTTTGCGCGACGAGGAGGACAAACACGAGGAGGGATGTGGAGGTAGAGAAAGAGGACCAAGATGGCAATAAGAAGGATGTGGACGCCAGTCCGACGTGGCGCCGGCTTCGGCATGCACGACATACTGCTCACCCGCGCCCTCGGGCTCGCCGGCTGTCGGCTGCGCCCCACGAGCGTCCCCAGGAGGGCCCCAAGAGGGCCCCAAGAGGGCCCCAGGAAAGTCTAGCAAATGTGGGAAAATGCGGCCGCGTTGCCCCACATCGATTCGAAGTTCCTAGGGCTTTCTTGGAGCCTTCTTGGAGCCCTCTTCTGGCCATATGAAATCCCCCCCTTCTCGTCCTCTCCCCTTCCCTCCTCATCTTCCATCGTGTTCCCAGTGCCGCCCGGTGCTGTGGTTTGCCGTTCGTGGCCAAGACAATCCACATAGTGTACTATCATGTGCGGACACAGTGTCCCCACTGGGGTCCCATCCCCCGGACTAGGCACCGAGGTCGGGGCACCGTCGGGATGTCGAGCAGCGGTCGTGCACAGTGGCCAGATCCACAGGTTGTAATATCGAGTGTGGGCACCACTTCAAATGCGGGATTGTCTGGGCCTGTGCGCATACAATATGCGGACAAAGGGTGCGCCCACAGAACAATCTGCGGACACACGTGTTGTCCGCATGTGGTCCTGGGGTCATCGGGCTCACGCGCGCAGAATCCACACATCGGGGGTGGGGCATCCGTGTTACCCGCGCCGCATCTACAGATCGACGGGGGGAATCTCGTCTGCGCACGCCGAACTCACACTTCGATGTTCTTGATAATCTTTTTTCGATGTTCTTCGCCCCCTGAGCCCAAGCCACCTGGGAGGCAAACAGGCTCCCAGGAGGTCGCGTCCATCTCTGAGCCTAGGGTTGCGAGGATGCCTCAGGCGGAACGAGCCAACCCCCTCCAGGTCAGGGCATCTCTAGACCTAGAGACGCGAGGAAGTCTCAGGCGAAACAGGCTGGACCACCTCGGGTCAAGGCATATCAGGGCCCAGAGTTGCGCGGGTGTCTCGAGCGGGCTGGCCACCTCGCGAGCGGCACCTCCTCCTGCTGCCACACCTCCCTCTTCCTCCTCCTCCTCCTCCTCCTCCTGCTGCTGCTGCTGCCAGTCCTCCTCCTTCTCGTCTCGACTCACCTGGAGAAGGAGGAGGAGGAGAGGAGGACAGTGAGGGTCTGAGGAAGCCGCGCCATGGACGTTGCTGATAAATATCAAATTCGACGAGGTTGTTTCCCATGCGCAATTTTGCAGAATATTCGTGCCAATGGCAGGTCGGTGGAAGGTTTTCGTTCGTTCACCGCGCGCCTCGGTTGATCCAGCTGCGCCGCGTCGGAAGCGAGCGCTGCGTAATCAGCGCTGTCATCTGTTGATTGTGGCGCGGACCACAGGAGGGTTTGGGCGCAGGCGCGCCATTGCACGCCGGAGGTGCTGGATGACACCAGCCCTGCGTCGCTGTAGCGTGCGACTGCGGCCGACTTCACAGAGACACAGATTTCGCATCAGGCTTGCCAGGCGGGCGCGTCGCCACTTGCCGAGCCGCTTGGCCCTCAAGCTTGTCCGCGGGATCGCATCCGCACATTGCATGCACCTGCGGACAATGGCGGCTGGATTTGCACAGCCCTGCAAAGAGAGCATGGCAAACATACCCAAACAGCAACCCGCAGCAGCATGAGCCCGAAGGCAGGAGCGGGGGTCTGTGCCACAGGGATCGCCTCGGGAAGGTACCCCCCGCCCGCAAACGGTCGAGAGACGGGGGGGGGGCACGCTAAGCGGAGCAAGACGGGATGACTCTGCTCGTCTCTGCGGCTCGGCCTGGCGGTTCGCTCGCTCCAACCGCTGTGAGCACCGCGTGGGCGATCGGAGCGCCCGAGCTGAGACGGCAACGGGCGCGGCACGAGGGCGTTTTAAACATGTCCCCAAAAGGCCTTCCGGGGACCTGATTATAGGGAGAAGGTGGGAAAAGAGTGGAGAGGACACGGATCAGAGGGGGGGATGCGAGGGGATGTAGAGGAGCGAGCATGAGGGAGAAACGTAAGGGGGGGGGGGCCTGGCCCAGGGCAGGAAAGATCGGCCTGAAACTGGTGATGCATCGCCGACATATTGGGGAGGGGCCCCCGCCGGCAAGAAAACGCACGGTCCAGGGCGGGGTGGGCGAATCATCGGGCCCCCGGCGGGAAGCAATGGGCGATGGAGGGTCGATGCCTTCCCCCCGGAGCCTGTCAACCCCCTGGCGCTGCCCCGAGTGGAGGAGACGGGGGGAGGAGGTGACTGGAGGAACACAGAACTGCGCAAACAGAAACTGCCCGAGAACTTCGCGGACCTCCGATCATTCATGCGTGCGTGATCATTACTACACCGGCCAGACTTCGATACAATGGCCGGGAAATCTGTTCAAAACCTTTGTTTCTGGAGAGCGTATCGCAAGACGCCGCCTGGCCAAGAAACCGATTTTGCCTTTCGCCAGACTTTTACTTGATTCGCCCGTGCTGTCCGGCGCCCCCCTGAGCAGAAACAAAACTGTTTTGGCTGAGACGTGCTCATGATTCGCTCTCAGACTGGCCACGGCGGCGCAGAATAGCAAACAGCGTCATAAACATGATGTTTCGGAGCTCCGCGCGGAATTCTTGGTGCTGGGCTCCACTCCCTGGCGCGCAGAGCGCGCCTGGGGCGGCGCCGCTAGGAAGGCCAACGCAGATCCAAGAACTCCGCGCTGAGCTCAAAAAGTTTGGGTTCATGGTCCATGTTGTTGGTGTTCTTCGATGGCGGTGCGCTGCCCGCGCCGAGGCGAGAGCTCGAGTAGCAGATCGACTGCAGAATTGATATACCCCAACATGGAAATCTGCGTCGACTCCACGAACAATACGTACACTCTTCGAAGATATATGAACCTTCTACGTATCTCTTCGATTGAGTCAGCGGCTAAGCATTTTTGAGGTACATCAATCCTGTAGTCGACCTCCTACTCGGAGAGCTCCATTTGGACCGACTTTTGGCTAATGCTCGGGGTCGGCCAAGACGAGGGCGTCCAAGAGGGGGGGGCGCAAACTATGGCCGGCGGCATGTGCGCGGCCCAGGGGGTGGCCCGGGACGTAATGAAACAAGAAGAGGCGCCATGAAATCTGGGCAGATATCATGGCCCGCGCCATGATATCCCCCCCTAATCACCATTCCCCTCTTGGCCGCCCCCGAAATGCAGCGAGGTCTGGCCAGAAATGGATCGGATCGGCAGAAATCGGCAGCCGAGTCGGAAAAAGTCGAATCAGTAGAAATCGGCAGACTAGTATGCATCCAGTAAAAAAATCGGAGCCCAAATCGGAATCCCAAGTCGAATCGAATCGGAATCGGAAGCCATCGAAATCGAATCGAATCGAGTCGGAGGAACCGAAGCGAGCCCGCGCCGGGCCGCTCCTGCTGCAGCTGGGCGCACTCGTCCTCCAGCAGGCCCCGCCTCTGCCTGCTGCGCCCACGGAGCGCCTGCGACTCGCGCTCCTCAAGCTGCAGGGCCCGGTGCTGCTGCAGCAGGGACTGGAGCTCCTGTGCCCGTTGCCGCCCTGATGCGCAACGCGCAAGCCGCAGCTTGAAAACGTGGGCCTCGCGCGACACGGTCACCAAAAGGTGGTCAACACGTGCCGCGCCAACACGCAGCGATTGCCTTGACGTGGTGGTGCGCGCCAGGTCTGTCAAAGGCTTCCAACGTTCGCTGCGACGTCTTGCCAAGGATGCTGCTGTGTCTGGGAGCCATGGGTGGTTTCGGATTTGCCGCCCAGGCTGACGCGGCCGAGGAAGTTCATGCATCGTATGTTTTTTGACTCATTGCGAGCTTGTCGTAGAAAACACGGGCGCGTGGAGCCCCCGCGGGGACCAGAGCTCCAAAGCGTGGATCCCTGGGGCGCCCGAGACGGTGTTCTGCTGCATCTTTTCGGGGGGCCTCCTCTGTCCCGTCGCGGCCCTGTGCGCGTGGAATCCGCGTCGAATCTCCACGGCGGACGCGCCGAATCCGCGCCGAATCCGCGCCGAATCCGCGCCGAATCCGCGTGGAACCCGCGGGGACTGGAGCTCCTGCGAGGGCGACGCCGCGACGCCGCGCCCCGACGCAAGCGCGGACCTCGGGGGTGTCCACTGGGACGCACAAGGACAGGCTAATACGACGCGACCCCCCCCCCACAGGAGGCGCACGTCCGAACCGCACATGTCGCACGAAGATCTCACAGCCGACACCGTTCTACCCAGGCGGTACATGGCCAGGCGGTACATGGCCAGCAAGCGCCCGCCACCGAACATCTACACTGCGAGATTGTTCCGAGCGCGCGCGTCACCAGGGCGGCCTGCGCACGCGCAGTAGAAGCATAGTTTGGCTACGTATGTCGACCCAAGAGAGGGGGGCGATCAAGTAGGACGGTTCGTGAAGCATGGCCCGATGCATGGGCGCTGACAAGGGGGGGGGCAGGAGAAGTGTTGACCGACGAAGCGGGGGCAATGAGATTTGGGGAGGGTTCAAGGTCCGCCCCCACCCTCAACCATCACCCCCCTCGTGGTCGCCTCCGAGAATCTGAAACGGCAAGGTCGCGTTTGGCCAGGCCTGAGATGTACCAATCGGATCGGCAACGAAACGGATCGTCCCGAATCGAATCCAATATGGATCGACGCGCACGGGCTCGGCTGGCCCACGCCAAAACCGATGAATCGAAGAAACGAGTCGGATTGAATCGAAATCTGCCTCAGTCAACACATCACTTCCGCTTGCCCATCGTGGGCCCAGGACGGGTTAGAACAGCTATTGAAACCGCGGTGGCTTTCCCCTAGGTGGAGTCATTATGTGTCTTACATAGGTGTACTTATCCAAGTAAGCTGGGATTGGCCAGCTGAGCTGATGCGGATCTGGCTAGCCATCTTCATCATTATTGTAATGCGTGATACTGGTCATCACCTTTGCTGCCAACTGAAGCGAGCTCACAAGAAACAAACGACAGGATAATTCATATATGTAGAGAGAGAGAGAGAGAAAGAGAGAAAGACAGACAGACAGAGACAAAGAAATAACGAGATATCGAGCATCTACGTCGTCATTAACAATGAAATCTGCCCCATATGGAAATGCTTCGGTATCCCTGGTTGCATCCAAGTGCTTGACGTCCCCATTCAGAGCACCAAATCCACAGGAACCCAGAAATGATGACCTTTTCCGTTGGCTGCGTACGAGCATAAATTGCAAGAGTTTACAGTCGTTTCCAGATCCACCCCGATTGCCATGAAGTAGTGGGCGGGGTCCTGGGGAAAGCGGATCCCGAGTCGTTCTAATATCGTCCCAGGGGCCAGAAGGGCTCTGGGAACCTGAAAACACCGAAACAACTTAGGAACGCTTCTGCCGGGCAACCGCTGCCTGTATTCATGTATTCCGGTCTCGGCGCGGCAACCGGACGCTGGAGAGTAATTCCCGATCCTCCAGCCCAGAACGGGGCTCGGCGCTCCCAGTGGCTTGAGCCCACCGGTGAGGGTCTCAGGACATCTCGCACGGGGCAGTAAGCACCTAGGGTTAGGTCGGGCATGTCCCCCTACAGGCGGATTTTGAGAGACAAATTCACAAGATTCAAACAAATGCTCGAACATATTCAAAAATTGTAGAAAAAGAATCCCCAGACTAGGTTTTGTCTATTTTTGACCACTCGTCCTGTAGAGGGGCACGCCCGAGTTAAACCTAGGAAGATATCTCTCGCGCGCGCTCGCCTGGTGGCGATTCGGAGTGAGTGGGCAAAGCGCGGGGGGCGAGCAAAGGAGGACGCGTGGGGGGCAACTCGGCTGCAAGTATATGGCGGGGTTATCGTCCAAAAGCGTCTCGGGGCGACTCGTGGTAATCTATCGGGTGGACGCAAAAGGGGGTCCAGTGACAAGGGGGTGGTTCAATAGATTTGGTGCAATAGATTTGTAGGGTTGCAATGATTACATCCGGTGTGCAATACATTTCGGGGCGCAGATGTATTGCTGTACTTTTGCGTGCAATACACTACTTGCAATACAATGCAATACAATTCTCCAGCGCAGTACATATACAACACTATCGCCCCAAATCTATTGCACCACCCCCTTTCAGCTGGACCCCCTTGTGGGTCACCCCGAATCTAGGTCGCCTGGCGAGCCGAAATCAGCTCCATGAAAATTCTTCATGGAGTTGATTTCGGAGAGAGGAGAGGTTGCGAAGTGTTCTGAAGACTTCGCAACCTCTCTCCTCTACCCCCGCCATGTCTTTCGTCCGCCCGACCGGGGGCTGCCAGTGGTGTGTCTGGCCCACCCAAGGTGCCTCCAACATTTCGCGCCACTTGGGGACCTCCCCGGGTCCTTTGGGCCTCAGGGCCTCCACTCCAACGGCAACGCGGGGGGCACCTTGGGCCACGCCCAGCCATGGGCGGACTAAAAGGAAGGGACGCGGGTCCTGAAGGACTTCCTCGGGGGACCAGCTCTTCGTCCAGAGCCGTTCGCTGGCAGGCAGGGACCCGTGGAGGGTCACGAGCGGCTGGACACGGCGAAAAATCTCAGGACCCGTGGCCTCCCGGGCGAGGCGACGCAGGGCCTGTGCACCGCTTATGATGGGGAGTGATCAGTGAAGGGGGGGAGAAAGGTGCACTTCTCGGGCCCTCACAGGCCCCCCTTTGGGGCCCCAGGGGGCCCCGCTAGGGGCCTTCGAGAGTCCCTCTTCTGCAGCCCTCGCTGCCCCCCCCAATACGCGACGCGCAGAGGGCGGGCGGGCGGGCTCCTGCCGGGACACGAGGAGGTCCTGGTGGTGGTCGTCCCTGGCCTGCGCCGCCTCCCGCCTCGCCTCCTGCAGCTCGCCGCACTCCCGCTGCAGCTCCTCGTACCCGCGCTCCAGGGTGCGCCGCCGCTGCTGGTGCTGCTCGCACATGCGGCGGACCTCCACGGCCTCTCCTGCGGGCCCCGCCCTCCGAGCCGCACTTCGCCGCCCCCCGTGCCCTGGCGCGGTGCGCGCGCCCTCCCGGGCCGCGGATTCCCCGGGGTCCTGGCCCCAGTGTGTGCGCCGTTCTGGGCCGCGGCCAGGAGGGGGCCGCACAGCAGCTTGCACTGCAGGGTCAGGGATGAACCTGGCCAGGCGTGGGGGTGGTGTATCGGGTGGGGAACTCTTGCTCCACGTGTCGCGACGGCGGCCTCCGGCGACACGCTGCCTGCGAGCGCACAGCGTGCCGCTGCGCCTCGCGGGGCGGGCGGCTAGGAAAGGCTTGGGACGCGGGTGCCCGGGGGCTGGGACGCGATCAGCGTGTCGAAGCCGAGGCGCGGTGGGCCAGTTCTGGCGCGACGCGCCGAGCTAGAGTTCCCGGCCGCGGATGCCCAATCTGATGCCAATCTCCTACGAGCGCGTCGCGCTGCTCCAGCATCGCCCGGTGCTCCCGGCGGACGCCGCGCAGCTTCTGGTAGTGCTCGTCGCGGGCCTGCAGCGCGTCCCGGCCCGCGGCCCAGAGCTCGGCACACCGCTGCTGCAGCTCGTCGCGCTCGCGCCCCGCGGCGCGGCGCTGCTGGCTCTCCTCGGCCTCCTCGGCCTGCAGCGCGCCGCACCTCAGCCGCAGCGCCTCGCCTTCCCGGCGGCCGGCCGCCAGCTCCTCGTGGTTTCGGTCGCGCGCCCGCTCGGCCTCCGATCGCGCCGCGCGTAGCCGCTCGCAGACCCGCTCCAGCTCGCCCTGCTCCCCCTCGAGCGCACGCCACCTCCGCTGGAAGCCCTCCCTGGCCTGCCTCGACGCCGACTCCTCGGCCTGCAGCTCGCCGAGCCTGCGCCTCAAGGCCTGGCACTCCAGCCGGTCGGCCTCCCTGGCCTCCCTCGACTCCGCCCGCTCCGCCCGTAGCTCGTCCAGCTGGCCCTGCAGCAGCTGGCGCGCCTGCGCGGAGGATCGCCGGTCGGCTTCCCTGCCGTCTCTGGCCCTGGCCTCCTCGGCCCGCAGCTCTTCCAGCTCCTGGCCGGCGGTGCGCCACCTTTGGTGGTGCAGGTCGCTGGCCTGACTAGCCTCTGCCCCCTCCAGTTGCAGCGCGTCGCAGCGATCGAGGGCCCGCCCGAGCAGCCCCTGCAGCTCCGAGTGGGCCGAGTTGCTCCTCTGCAGAGCGCCGCTCAGCGCCGAGAACCTGCGTCGCAGCTGCTCCACCTCCGAGCCCGCGTCCGGCAGCCGCGAGATCCACTCCGCGTCCGCGGGGGCCTCTCCGCAGTAGCGGGCTGGCTCCATGGCCGCATCAGCGTGGGACGCCGCAACGTACCTTGGAGAGCCCAGCGGCGGGGCCTCCGGGATCCACGTCGGCCATCCCGCCCTGGAGGCGGGGCCCAGAGCGGCGTCCGGCGGCTCGCCTCCAGCGGCCTCGGCGCCGCTGGGGGGCCGCGGCCCGCCGCCGCCCTGCGCCTCGGAACCCAGCGCGCCACCTGGGCCCAGCAGCTGCTCGGGGCCCGCTGGCGGCTGCGGCTGCATCTGCGCGGTCGGCTCGGCCCAGGTCGCCTGCGCCTGCGGCCGCGCCCGAGGCACGACGGGCAGCTGCTCACTGAAGTCCGCGGCCGGCCGCGACTGCGCGCTCACCTCGGCTGGCGCGCGCTGCTGCGCCAGCGCCTCGCGAGGGGGCGTGGTCGGCGGCGTCGGCGAGGCCGGCGTGGCCCCCCGGGGCGCCCGCCGCACCTGCGAGACCTCCAGCGGGATCCGCTTGAGGGGCCGCGGCGGGCTGCCTTCGCACGTGGCGGGCCACTGCGTGCTCTGCACGTCCCGCTCCGCCGCCGGGCGGCGGCGGTCGCCAGCGGCGCCCGGCGAGCAGGCGTTCAGCAGCGGCGCGCGCTTCGAGGGGGAGTTGGCGCCCGCGGAGTCATTCTCCTTGTCGGGCCACTGGGCGCCTGCTCGAGGTCTCGGGTGCGAGGCGGAGATTTTCGATCGGGGGATTGATCTTCGGGGGCCTCGCCAGGCGGTGGAACAGATTCCTATGCTTTTATTTTTATTACCCAGAACCCCCCCACACCTCCCACCCTAAACCGGCCCACCCCCCAGGGACGCCGTGCACGCCCTTTCGGACGTCTCCGCGGCCCCCTGTGCACCATTGGAAAAGGTCCGTTGGCCCTTGCGGGCCTCCCAGGGCGTCTTGCCGGGCCTTGCGAGCAGACTCAAGGCGATCAGAGGGTCATCGGAGAGGCGCAAGAGAGACACAAGACAGCACAAGAGTGCTCCAAGAGGAACCTCGACGCCCCACGAGGCTGTCAAGCGAGCCCCGAAGAAGCACAAATCGTCCCATTCCGTCGGGGGAAAGTATAAACTTAACACATCCGCTGTTTGGGACTTCGCAGCGTCCAACACGGCCCGATGGGCCCCGATATCGTCCCAAGGCGGCCGAAGAGGCCCCCCAGAGAGTTTGAAGACGGCCCAAGAGAGACCCAAGAGATCCGCCTCGCACCCCAGGGATGTAAAAAAGAATCGTGTCCTCAAGGCCCCCATGGCTCGGAGGACGTCGTCCGCCGACGCTGGTGCTGGCCATGCCGGCCCCGAGCCCACGGCCGGTGGGTAAGTACGCCTCCCTCCTGGCCTGACTGGTACCCGCTGGTGCTGGGCCAAGCTGCCATGATCGGCTGTGGTGGATTGCCGAAACCCCATGATGAGAGTGAGGGGGCCGAACGGTCATTCGCTGTCCCTGGGCGCATGGCTGAAGATGGATTCTGCAATGCGGATTGTTTCTGCGTTGTTGTAGGTGTTCCGCTGCATCCTCTTCTCTAAAGAATAAGTGTAGTCGATCGTTCCCTTCGGTGGCCGTTATATTGTTCAATTGAAGGGCTCCGACTGGGGCTCGCACTCTTATTTCTACCAGGGGAAATCTGAAGTCACCAAACAGTGCTGTTGACATCTGGCTTACAACTGCAGCAAGAACCACAACCACAACCACAACCACAGCCACAGCAACCACAAGCACATCCACAACACAACCACGGCAACAACCACGACAACAACCACAACCACAACCACAACCACAACCACAGCCACAGCCACAACAACAACCACAACATCAACCACAACAACCACATTGACGACCAATGCGTTACAAACGACAACAATGAGAACAATAATAATAACAGCAAAAACCACAACAACCACCACAACCACTACCAAAACCACAACAACAACAACAACATCAACAACAAGTATTGTATGACTGATCGCTCCTACCTGCTCACGTGCCAATCAATACGTATATCCCCAAACCTCGGTGCCGGCCCTCGTCGTCTTCGATCGTACCCCCGTGGGGGTATATCTTCCTTACCTGCCACGTGCATCTAGTGCAACCCCTAAAACAATGGAAGAGAAGACGGGTGGACGGGGGAGGGAGAAGAATGGAGCAAGAGAGAAATTAGCAGGAGAGGGGGCAAGTAACATAAACAAATGGTAGAACTAGACGGGCAATTCGGGTGGGCAGACCCATAGCGGACAGGTCGGGAAGGCGGGCCCAGGCGACCAGGTCAAACAGGTGGGTTGCTGAAGCGTGGGTCTTGCATGAATCGCGAAGATGTCTCGAACGATAGCGCGATTCCCAAGTACATCGTGAGAAAAGCTAAACCGAGAGCGTGACTCCTGAGCGCCGAGGGCGCATCGTTTGAATAAGTTGTGAGTAAGTCCCTCGCGAGAGCGAAATTCGTATACAAAGTGTGAGGAAGTCCGGGGCGAGAACGCGATTTGGGGAATCAGTTGTGAGGTGATACCAGGCGGGGGCCTTCAACAACAACAACAAAACAACAACAACAACAACAACAACAACAACAACAACAACAACAACAGCAACAACAACAACATCAACAACAACAATAACAACAACAACAACAACAACAACAACAGCAACAACAGCAACAACAACAACAACAACAACAAGCATTTTAAGTATGTTCGCTCTTACGTGTTGCCCGTGTGTCATTCAAAGCGAGTTCCCCACAACCTCGATACCCGCCCTTGTCGTCTTCGATCACACCCCCTTTGGGGGGGATTGTTTCTCTTGGCGGGGGGCGGCGGGCTTAGACAGGCGGGCAAACCTGAACGGGCGGACAATCCTTCGTGGGCGTACATGTGCCCGCCATTGGAATTGGTGTGGGCCATGCAAAAAAAGACAGGTGAGAACGAGGGAGGGTGGGAGGAAGGGAGGGGGAGGGACGAAGGAAAGGCAAAACGCCAGGAGAGAAGGAGCGAAGATGGGGGCGGTTGATTAGAGGCAGAGAGAGACAGAGAGAGAAAATGAGACAGAGAGAGAGAGAGAGAGACAGATAAGAGAGGTAGAGAAAGTGAGAGAGAGAGAGGGGAGAGAAAGAGAGAGAGAGAGAGAACTAATGAGGGAGGGAGGAGGCAGGAGAGGGGATGGAGAAGGGAGGAGGAAGAGGAGGGAGAGGGGATTGGGCAGAGAGGCACAAGGATGAGGGAAGAGAGGAGGGAGAGAGAAGGGAGGAGAGGAGGGAGAAGGGAGGAGGAAGAGGGAGGAGGAACAGGAAGGTAAGATCGTGAACGTTCGAGGAAGTCCTAGTCGAAAGCGCCGTTCCTGAAGGAAGTCTCGGGCGGGAGCCCACGACGGGCGGGCGGGTCGGGCGGATAAGACATTCAAGCGGGATGCCTGAGTATGGCGAGAGCGCGATTACTAAGTAAATTGTAGCGGCGTCCTTGGCGCAGCGTGTTTCCTGAGCGTCGAAAGCACGATGTCTGAAGAAATTGCATGGAAGTCACAGGCCAGAGCACAATTCCTGAATAAAATGTGAGGGGTTCTCTGGCGGGAGCAGGGGTCTTGACTAAATTGCGAGGAAAGTCAAGACTCAATTGCGAGGAAGTCTCAAACGGGAGCGCCGTTCCTGAGTAAATTGTGAAGGCATCTCAGATGGGAGCGGGGGCCCTGACTCAATGGCGAGGACGTCACAGGCTGGAGCACCGATCCGGAGTAAATTGTGAGGAAGTCTCCGGAGCGGGGGTCCTGAGTAAACTTGGAGTAAGTCTCAGGCAGGAGCCGTTGTTGTTTTAATCCGGGGCCTTCTTGGCCAGAGGCTCTCGGGGTAAATCGTGAGTAAGTATCAACTGGGAGCACTTGTCGTTGTTGCTGGGCCTCCGCCAACTTAATTGAATTGCGATGAAGTCTCGAGCAAGAGCGCCGTTCCTGAGTTCGGGGGCCCCTCTGGCCAGGGTGTCTCGGGGTAACCTGTGAGGAAGTATCGGGCGGGAGCCGTTGTTGTCGTAGCTGGGCCTCCAAGGGTCCACATTTAGGCTCAAGCCAACGCTCGAGCGGGAGCCTCGCTTTCAGAGAAAATGTAGCCGGCGTCGAGGCGAGAGCACGCGGAACCATTTCCAGAGATCAGCAATACTTATTCTTTAGAAGTGAATATTCAACAACCTTAACAACATCAACAACACCAACCACAACAACAACAACTACAACAACAATCACACCACCACCACCAACAACAACAACAACAACAGCAACAATGAAAACAACGGCTCCCGCCGAATACTTCCTCACAGTGTATTTGAGACTCGCGCCTGCGCGGGACTTCCTGAACATGTTTGCAGGGATCGCGCTCTCACGTGGTACTTCCACGCAATTCATTGCGGCGCCGTGCCCCAAAGACTCACAAATCACGCTCTCGAAGCTTCCTTCATGATGGGTTCACGCTTCAGCGATCCGTCTGATCGACCTGGCCGTCTGGGCCCGCCCGCACAAGGAGGGTACGATCGAAGAGGAAAAGGACCAATACTGAAAGATTGGGATACATATGGGTTGGATGGCGCGCGAGCGGGATAGAGCGAACCGTCTCAAAATTAGTGGTGTTGAATTTCTACGTCTACAGAAAAATGAAAGTTGATCCCCCCGCTGGTGACCATTGCATTTTTCAATTCAAGTGCTCCTCCCAGGGCTCGCACCCTGTTCTGTTTTACAAGGGGAAGCCTGGGATCACTAAACTATGTCGGTTGCCCCCGTTTTGCAACAACAGCTACAGCAACGCTCCCGCCGAACACTTCCTTACAATTCTTTTCAAAGTTGCCCTCTCGCCGGGGACTTCCTGAATATTTATTCAGGGAGCGGGCTCTCGCGTGGAACTTCTTCCCATGTGATTGCGGCGCCGTTCCCCAACGATTCGCAACTCACGCTTTCGCCTTGGATATCCTAGGGATGTACTTGGGAATCGCGAAACTTCCTTCATGATGGGTTGACGCTTTAGCGACCCGCCCGCTCGGCCTGGCCGTCTGGGCCCGCCCGCCCGACCAGCCCCTTAGGGCTCTCCCGCCCGAAACGCCCGATTGGTTCTGCCGCTTTTGCTCCTGCTCCCAGCCCTCCTGCAAACCTCTCTCGTGCTGCATCCTTCTCCCTCCCCCTCGTCTCTTCACTCCCCCCTCCTTCCCCTGTTCTAGGGGCTGCAACAACTACTTGCGGCAGGTAAGGGAGATGTACCCCCAAGAGGGGGTACGAGCGAAGACGAAGAGGGTCGGATACCGAGGGTTTGGGACATACATGTTGAGTGGCACGCGAGCAGACAAGAGCGAAACGTCTTGAAACGAATGCTGCTGTTGTTGTTGGTGATGGAGGTGTTGTTGTTTTCTCGTTTCTGAAAATGAAAAAATATTGTTGGTCCCCCCTACAGGCTGTGACCATTGTGCTTGTTCCATTAATATGCTTCTTCCGGGGCTCGCACCTGTGCTTTGGTTTTAACACAACAAAGTTCTGGGTCACCAAACTGCGGCGTTGGGCCCTGAACAACAACAGCGTTGCTGGGCCCCGAACTACAGCAACAACGGCTCCTGCCTGATACTTCCGCACAATGTTCCAAAACATCGCGCTCTCGCGCGGGAGTTCCTCACAATTTACGCAGGCATCGCGCCCTCGCGTACGACCCCCCCGCACGTATGCAAATGCAGCACCGTCGACGCTCAGGAATCGCGCTCTCGCTTGAGAACCCCATCGCGATTCATGCAATACTCACGCTTCAACAACCCGCCTGCTCGACCTGGCCGCTTGGGCACGCCTTCCCGACCCGCCCGTTAGGGTATACTCGCCCGGTCAGCCCGAATGGTTCTGCCACGTGTCTTCTGCTCCTAGACCCCCTCCTGCTATCCCGTGCTCCATCATATACCCCCTTGGGGGTCGATCGAAGACGAAGAGGGCGGGTATCGAGGGTTTGGGATCTGCGTGAGGAGTCGCACGCGAGCATTTAAGAGCAACCAATCTTGAAATTAGTTATGTTGTTGCTGCTACTGTAATTTATGCGTTTGCTTTTGTTGTTGAACTCTGCATCCGGAAAATAGTTATTATTGATCCTACCTGCCCGGTGCACACTGTGCTTTTCCAATTAAGGTGTTCCTCCAAAGGCTCGCACCCGTTTTTTCATCACGGGAAATCGTTGTCATCAATCGGGGACCTACTGACCTGGATTAATCCAAACCCGGGTCAACCGGGCCTTGCAAGATCCTGCGAGATCCTGCAAAATCCTGCACCGAGACCCGGGTCAATGCGACCCTGGCCCTGCAGGATCCTGAAATACCGGATGCTCTGACTGACCTCGTTTGTATTGACCCCCGTCTCTTGAGCTCCGAACCGAACTGTGCTGTTGGCCCCCAGTTTATCACGACAGCGGCTCCCGCCTGATACATCCTCACATGATATGTTCAAATGCGTGTTCTCGCGCGGAATTTCCTCAGAGTTTATGCAGAAATCCCGCTCTCGCGTGGTACATCCTTACATGTTGCTGCGACACCGTGTTGACAAGACTCAGGAGCCACGCTCTCTCCTTGGATTTCCTCACGATCTACGTGGAAATGGCGCTATCGCTCGAAACCTCCTTGCGATTCATGCTGGATTGACGCTTCGGCGACCCGCCCGCTCGACGACCGTCTAATTCTGCCGCTTGTGCTCCTGCTCCTGGCCCTTCTCCTGCAAATCTCTCCCGTGCTGCATCCGTCTCGTTCCCCATTGTCTCTTCCCTCAGCCATTCCTTCCCCTGTTTTAGGGGCTTCGCCAGATACACGCGGCAGGCAAGGAAGATCTATCCCCAAGAGGGGGTACGATCGAAGACGAAGAGGGCGGTATCGGGGGTTTGGGGGATATACGTATTGAACGGCACGCGAGCAGATACGAACGAACAATATTGAAATTGATAGTGTTGTGGTTGTCATCTTCGTCCTCGCCCGCGACCCCCCACGACCAACCCGCGACCACCCCCGCGACCACCTCCGCGACCCACCCGCGACCCGCCCCGCGACCCACCCCGCGCCCGCCCCCTCAATCTTTTCCGCAACTGCGGGGTGCTACACAATCATTCGGGAAACGCTGGGATGCAGACTGGATCGTAGTCCCTGGTGCAAGGTATCGCCAGCCATTCGCCCCCTTTTGGACCTGGCGCCCTGTGGGCCTCGTGAAGGGGAGGTCGCGTCCGATGGCCGCCTGAGCCTCCCCGGGAATGCTGGGGCCAGCTTGGACCAAAGCCACCTCTGGCAACACCCGACCTTTTGGCCCGTCGGCACCTCGAAAACTGCAGACGTCAACGCGTCTCCGAAGCCAGCATCGGCGGCGAGCCCAGGAAGGGAGGAAGGCGGGGCAGGCCTTCTCAGAAGGCGGCGGGGCCTCCCCGAAGCCCTCGTGCCTACTGAGGACTCTCCTGAGCCACTCCCTGGGGAAACCAAAAAGGTACGGATATCGCTGCTCCCCAGACCTCTCCCGGATTCGAAGCGAATCCCCGCGGTGGCAACGAGGGCCTCCGAGGAGGCCAGAAGAGGGAAAACGGGCGGAGGCCAGCGGTATGTGCACCTTTCCCAGACATGCGACGTGGTCCCTGGATTCCCCCGGGCCCCGGGCGAAGGCCAGCGGTATGTATACCTTCCCCTTTACCTTTCCCTGAGTTTTTCACTGCGGGGCCCCTGGAAGTCCCTTCCCCTTTCCACGGGACCCTCTTCCTCCCTCCTCCTCCCTCCTCCTCCCTCCTCCTCCCTCCTCCTCTCTCCTCCTCCCTCCTTTGACGGTCCCGAGGCCCAGCGAGGGTCCCCCGAGACCGAGAATTGGCACAAACCTCCCGTCCGGAGTTTTCGCGAAGCGATCATGCCTGGGCCCTCTGACTTCCGAAGACGCCCTCGCGCCCTCTGATCAGCCCCGCCGCCTGCCGAGAAGGCCTGCCCCCTCCCCACTGCCCCCGCAGGCTCGCCTTCGGTCAGGCACGTCCTCCTGCAGGCGGATCTTGGAAGAATTGTGAAACATAGTCCAAGAGCGCACCAAAATAGTCGAAAATAGTAGAAAAATCGTCCCCATCGCATTTGTTGTCTATGTTTGACACTTCCTCTTGTAGAGGGACATGCCCGACTTGAGGCTCGCCGCCGAAACTGCGCTCACCGCCTCGGGACCTCGGCGCCCCAGAGCCGCCGCAGGGGCCGCGCACACACACACACACACACACACAGACACACACACACACGCACACACACACACACACGCACACACCCACGCACCCACGCACACACACACGCACACACGCACACACACACGCACACACACAAACACACAC
>CAUYUJ010020608.1:37500-75000 GCA_963575745.1 Prorocentrum cordatum | reverse complement strand
GGCCCTGCGGGCCCTCAGAGGACGATCCGGGGCGACGAGTTGGTCCCTGGGGAATGTCGGCTGGGCGTAAGAGTGGCCCTTCGCCACCGCGACCTTCGGTGCGGGCCCATTGGGGTCCCCCGGTCGCCGAGCGCGACGCGATGCTAGCGTCTTTGCGCGTTCGTGCTTGGCTCCCCCACGGCCCCCCAGGAGCCGCGCACCAAAGGTCACTCTTTCCCAGGGTCATTCTTGCGTGTGGCCGAGAACGCTCCGAGGACCCCGTGTTCCAGGAGGGGGGAAAAACACACAGACACAAATCACCGTCGACACCCAGGAGAAGATGGGAAAGTGTGGGACACGGGGGGCCTTCAGTACCGAGCTGACCAAGATGTGAGCGGTGCCGGAAGATGGGGTGGGCACTCCGGAGGGCGCCAGCTACACAATAACCTGCCCCCGCCCTGGCCAGGGCGGACCTGGGCCCAGGACCGGTACCGTGCTCCCTGGCCAGGCTCGGGAGCCTTGAGACGGGGGTCAATGCAAACGGGGGTCAGCCAGGACACCGGATCCTGCGAAGACCCCCTCTGGCTGACCCGGGTTAGCGAGCCGCTCGTGGCCGCGAGGCGGCCGCGCATACTGGCTGACCCGGGTTTGCGGAGACCTGCGTTGCAGTTTGTTTCCTGCGTTACAGTTTGTTGGTTTCCTGCTGACCCGGGTCTGGACTGACCCGGGTCAGAAGATCCCCGACAGGCCAGGAGGGATCCTGGGCCCAGGCGGGGCCTGGCCAGAGGCGACGTGTGGGTGCGCGGCGGAACGGCGCAGGGAGAACGGGATCGTCTTCACCGACGTTGGCGCGCAGGCTGCCCGCGCAGGGTCGCGCGAAAGCGCCCTCGCTCCCCATGCAGCAGGCCGCGCCGGCGGCCCGCGCAAGCTGCGGCGCGAGGTCGCTATCTCGCGTAAGGCCCGTCGTTGACCGTCGCACGGCTGTCGCCCACCGAGCATCCGCTGTGCGCCTGCAGTGGGCGAGTGCCGCGTCAGCGCACGAATGTCGCCTCGTTTCGCCCGGGTCTCGTTTCGGCCCAGGCTCGCTTTTGTGCCCGTGCTCGCTTCGCCACGGCCCGCGAGACCCACACCTGTAGCGGATTAACAGTATTGCCAAGTCTTGCGTTTTTCCTCGGCTTCGGCATCCGAGGGCCAGTTTCGGTCCCTGGGGCAATCAGACATTGATCGGGAGCGACACCTACCCCTGAGAGCGGGGTCGGGACCTCTGGGGCCCGCGGATTGAAAAATCGTCGGATGTCTGACGGCACGGGCTGCACACCTACGGTGGGCTCGTGTCGCGTCGGCGTGGGGGCGACCCCAGCGCAGGCGTTCGAGGCGGAACCCCCGCCATTGGCCCGGGCTCGGCCGATATCGAACGACGCGCGCTGTCGGAAAGCCGCGATCGCTCCAGGGTTGAACGATACACGCGGTGTCGGAAGCCAACACCGGCGTCATCGCGACGAGAACACGCCGTGCACCGATTCGAGGCCGGGCCCACCCCTGGGCACAGGGTCGGTGCAATGATGTGTAATGTGCCGTCCTGGCCGAAGAGGAGTAGGAGGAGGAGGAGGAGGAGGAAGAGGAGGAGGAGGTGGAGGAGGAGGAGGAAGAGGAGGTGGAGATGAAGGATGAGGAGGAGGAGGAGGAGGAGGAGGAGGATGTTGAGGATGACGTTTGGAAGGAGGAGGAGGAGGAGGAGGAGGAGGAGTGAGGGGGGAGGAGGAGGAGGGGGAGGAGGAGGAGGAGGAGGAGGAGGGAGGAGGAGGAGGAGGAGGAGGAGGAGGAGGAAGTGGGGGGAGGAAGGGGGGCCTGGCCAGGGTCAGCGGTTCGTGCACGTGCGCCTGGCGCCCTCCCCGAGGAGGTGAAGGCGTCCGTCGGCGTGGCGCTGGCCCGGCAGCTGGTGCCCCGGGAGGCGGTCCTGGTGGACTCCAGGGAGGAGGCTCGGCGGCGTACACGAGTACTGTAGGAGAGCGAAGAATGACAGAAGCATACAAACTTGGAGGTCCGCGCGGAGTTCTCGAACAAAAATTCGAGACGGAGGTGTGTCGCCGTTGTTGGCCTCTCGGGGCCCTCGCCGGGCCTCGGGACCTTCAGAAGACGACGCGGGATGAAACACCGATCCTGGGCAAGTGGTCGCGAGGCCGGGGGCCCGTGTCTCGACAAAAACGAGGAGTCGGATGTTTGGGAGGGGGGTGCGCCGAGGGAAGCGGCCCGCCGAGAAGGCGGGGGGGCCTCGAATCAACGAAGCGCACACGGGTACCCGGGCGCGTGGATTAGCGGCAGGTCCAGCTTCCACACCAAATCGGCACGCTCCGTCGCCAAATCAGGCAGCATTGGCCTGATGTTTCGCGTTCCCCGATCTATGGATCTGGCGCCGACGCGCAAAATCCACGGATCCCGAAAGCGCGTTAGCTTGCACCGAGTCTACAAAGGCAGGGGGGCCTCTCAGAAGGGGGCAAGAGGCCTCTGAGAAGCCGGAGGAGGGGCTTCCAGCAGAAAAGCGCAAGGCTCGAGTTTGCCGCAAGTCGTGGTTGCCGTTGCTTTTTGAACGGCCCCAGCGTGGATTAACGACTGTCTGGTGTTCGCGCGATGCTTGCAGGGGGAGGCCACGCCAAGTTTTCTGACCAGGTCCCATCATGCGTCCGACGGTCCCGACTGCGAGGAGCCCCCTGCGCCATCTTCAGGCAAGCCCAGGATGAGGGCGCATCGGCCCAGAGCGCCCTGGAGCGCTCTCGGAGCGTCCTGGATCGCTCTGGAACGACCGCGGGCCGCGGCACCCGACACATCCTCTAACCCCGCCGTTTCTCGGAGACTCCCGACCCATCCTCATCCGAAATCATCCTTGATCCTCACCCCTCGGCCCTCGGCCCCGCTCGGACGTGCGCATGCTTCCTCGGCGAGGACCATCGAGGAGCTTCCTTGGATCCTTCTGCGAGAAGAATACGCGCACGGAGCCGGAAGGTGCACCTGGAACGGACGTCCGAGCGCTGGCGAGATCCAGCCCTTCGCCCTGGCTGCTCGCCTCCTCGGAGGGCCCCCCCCCCCCCCGCTCGCGGCCTCCCCCCCGCGGGTGCGCGGGCGCCGCCGCCAGAGGCGCAGCGGCGGCTGCCGGAGCTGCTGGCCGAGGAGATGCTGGGCGTGGACTGCGAGGGCGTGGCGCTGGGGCGGTGGGGGCGGCTGTGCCTCTGCCAGGCTCGGCGCCGCAGACGCCACCTCCTCCTCCTCCTCCTCCTCCTCCTCCTCCTCCTCCTCCTCCTCCTCCTCCTCCTCCTCCTCCTGCTCCTCCTCCTCCTCCTCCTCCTCCTCCTCCTCCTCCTCCTCCTCCTGACATCGGGCGTCTCGCAAACATCGAGGCGAGGGCTTTTCGTCGGTCTCGGCCTCTCGGGGCCCCCTCGCTGGGCCCCGGTGTCCGTCAAAGAACGGCGCGGGAGGAAAGACCGGTCCCGGGGAAGTGGTCGGGAGGTCGGGGGCCCACGTCTCGACAAGAATCGAGGCGTCGGATGTCTGGGGACGCCAGGCGGGTGCTGCCAGAGGTGCCCCGGGCCCGAGGTGCCCCCCAGGATGGTCCGGGGAGGCCCGCGCGGCCTCCAGCAGAGCACCCCGCGGAGCGGCCCCGCTCGGCCCCGGGGGCTCCAAGAACGGAGCGCCGGAGCCGGGAGAGCCCCTCGGGCCAGGGCGGCGCCCTTCTGGCAGGCCCCCGAGCGGGAGTGGCCCTATGCGCCGGAGCGGCCTCCTTGGCGCGGGCCCCCCGGGGAGTGCCCCGTCCGCGGAGCGCGGAGCGGCCGCAGCGGCCCGCGCGCGCCGCGGCGGTGTCCCCCCCGGAGGGGCCCCCCCTGGCGGGCCGCGCGCCAGAGGCCACTCCGTTGCCCGGGGGTCGCTCTCTTGTTCGTGCCGCCCGGCAGGTCGCCACGCGGGAGCTCGGCGTGGCCTCACCGATCCCCACCCTCACGGGGCCGCCCCGCTTTGCCGCCCCTGCCGCCGCGTCTCTCTCTCGTTCTCTCTCTCTCTCTCTCTCTGTCTCTCTCTCTCTCTCTCTTTCTCTCTCTCTCTCTCTCTCTCTCTCTTTCTCTCTCTCTCTCTCTCTCCTCCGCCGCCGCCTCCTCTTCCTTGTCGGCCTGATCTAGCACGGTGGAGTCCCCCTTTCCATCGGTTGGGGAGTTGGCAGTCTTCATCATCGGGCCTTCATACGGAGGGAGGGGAAGGTCAAAACCCAAACAGAACCACCAAAAAAGATATTGGGCCACATTATCTTACCCTGGTGGGGTAAGTCGGCCAGTGAGCCATGCCAGAGGGGATGGGGATCGGTCAAATGATACTCAGGAGCGCGTCTATCTTTTCGACGCCCTGCGCGAGGGCGTGATGGCCACTCTGGAGTCGGCGCTCACCTCCCACGGCATCGTCAAGGTGATGCACGACTGCCGGGAGGACGCCTCCGCTCTCTTCTCGCAGTGCGGCTTCGAGCCGACGCGCGTGTTCGACACGCAGGTGGCCCACACGATGCTGCGCGAGCAGCAGGCGGAGAGGCCCTTCCAGATCTCGCTCAACGAGCTCCTGAAGAGCCGGCTGCGGCTCGAGAACGAGCAGCAGCTCCCGCTGGGGCACCGCATGGCGGACGACCCCAACGTGTGGTTCTACCGCCCCATGCACGAGGACCTGATCACCTACGCCGCCCAGGACGTGATGTACCTGCCGCTGCTGCACCGGCTGCTCTGCGACCAGCTGGGCGACCCGAGCGGCGGCAGCGTGCTGGCCCGGAGCGAGCGGTACACCGACTACGCGCGCATGAACCTGCACCTGGGGTCCCCGAAGGCCGTCGAGAAGCGGGGGCTGCGCCTGCAGGCCATGCTGGCCACCAGGACCGACGCGGCGCTGTACTTCAAGCTGAACTTGGGCTCCCACCGGCAGGGCGCGGCGAGCCGTCCCGAGGCCGTCTCGCGCTTCCGCGACATGCAGTTCGGGGACGTGGCGGACTGCTGGGTCTCCGCCTGGAACATGACCGGCAACATCATATCCTGGGGGCTTCCGCCACCCTGCCGACCCGCGCGGCGGAGCTGCGGCGGCGGGCGAGCTGGAGCCGGAGGGCAGGAGCAGGGGGGTGAGGAGGAGGGAGGAAGAGCGGGAAGGGAGGGAGGAAGAGCAAGAGGAGAAGAACAAGGACGAAGACAAGGAGGACGACAAGGAGGAAGAGAAGAGGCAGGTGAAGATGAGACGGAGGAGGAGGAGGAGGAGGGAGGGAGGAGGGAGGGAGGAGGGAGGAAGAGGAGGAGGAGGGGAAGGGAGTAAAAGAAGGAGGGAGAGAAGGAGAGAGGAGTTGGAGAGAGAGAGAGAGAGAGAGAGAGAAGAGATATGAGGAGGATAATCGGGGAAGAAGGCGGAGAAGTTGGATGGCGAAGAAGTTGGAGGAGGAGGGGGAGAAGGAGGAGAGAGGAAGAGAGAGAAGGAGGAGGGGGATCGAATCGAGAAGGAGGACACAGGAGGAGAAGAAGGACAGAGGAGTAGGATAGCGGAGGAGAAGGAGGAGGAGGAGGAGGAGAAGGAAAAAAAGAGGAGGAGGAGGAGGAGGAGGAGGAAGAGTATTGGAGAAGGTGGAGCAGGAGGTGAACGACGCCACCCTCCGGCACCGAGGCTGGACGCAGCGGCTTCCTGGAGCGGCTGGAGCCCACGGGGTCGCCGCCGCCCCCCGAGCCGCACGAGCGGGGGCAGGGCCAGGGCCTCTGGGGCCGGCGCGGGCGGCGCCGGCCCCTCGGCTTCCGCTGACGGCGCGGGCCCTCGCCGGCGCACGTGGGCTCCCGCCGGCGCAGGTCGATCTCCTCGTCGCTCGTCGTCGTCCTCCGTGCCGTTCCGTGCTCTTCCTCCTCCCCCTCCTCCTCCTCCTCCTCCGCCTCCTCATCCTCCTCCGCCTCCGCCTCCTCCTCTATTCCTTCTCCTTCTTCCTCATGCTTCTCCTCTTCCTTCTGCTCATACTCCTGGTCATCTGCCACGTCCCCCTCCAGTGCACACAGGTCCCGTCTCGAATTGCGCCTCACATGATGGGGCCATTTCTGGGCCCAGGTCCGCTATGACGCCCGTCGGTGTACAGAGGGCGCGAGGGCAGGGGGTTAGATCGAGCGCAATCGCATCTCGCTTGTCTTCTCCCGTCCTCCCTTTCCCCATCCGTCCAGGACGAGGGGGGGAGGGGAGGGGGAGAGAGGGGAGGCGGGAGGCTGGAGATAGAAGAACGAAGAGGATGCTTCGGGGGATGAGGAGGATGAGAGGAGAGGAAGAGGAGAAGAGGAGGAAGAGAAGGAGGAGCAGTAAGTTTAGCAAGCATGTAATGCTATGGTAGTTAGGGTAGCTTCTCTGTCGGCTCTGGCAGCTTCGTTACACACGGAGCTTCGATGTGGAACGATGGCAACGGACCGATGGCAATTCTGACAGCATCGGGGCCGACGGCAAGCTCGATGTCAGCGGACCTGTCTCTGGGGATCAGCGGGAACAGTCGAAGGGCAGCCAGTTGTTTGATGGATCTCTCGAGCTCTCCGCCGCCCGCCGCCTCAAGCGGTGTGCGTGCAGAGCAGGAGCACAGCAAAGCCACAGGAAAGCGAGGCAATGACAGTGTGGCTCCGCACACGTGGTAAATGCTTGAGCGAGCAAGAACACAGCAAAGCCCCCAGACAGCGAGGTATTGGCAGTGCAGTTCAGCATCAACACGTGGGCCGGGGAGCCCCCGCGACATGTCCACGAGCGTTGCTCAACCCAGGCGGCTGTTGACAGAGTCGGCCACGCGCACGAGGGGGTAATTAGGGGGAGGGGGAAGGCCTCTTAGAAGGAGGCTGGTTCTTAGAAGGTGCCGACATCTATAGACAAGGCCCGTTCCCCCTCCCCCTACGGTAGGTTCATGCGGCGATGGCGCGCCGGCGACGCCGGGGAAGGCGTTCAAGGTTGAATTCTGCGACGTGGAAATTCGGAGGGACACGGTGCCCCCGTTGGACCCGATCAAATTCAATCTTGAACGATGGGGGCCGCGATCGATTCAAGGTTGAACGATCGACGCGGTGTCAAAAACCTTTGCGCGCGCCGACTCCCGCGCGAACCTACTGTAACCCCTTGTGCGCGCCGCCAGGGGACGCAGTGTGTGGACAGAAAAACCGGTCGGCTCCACGGGCCAGCAGGGCGCAGCGGTGTCCGAAACCACCGCCGCATTCGTCATGGCACGAGCTTGCCCTTCGACCCGGCGGGGGCGCCAGAGGAGACGGGGGAGCAGCATGAGTGAGGAGTAGGAGGAGGAGGAGGAGGAGGAGGAGGGGGGAGAGGAGGAGGAGGAGGAGGCGGGGGGCGGCACGAGTGCCTTCTGGGCCTCGAGGATGTTCTCCGGCGGCCCCTTCTGGGGAGGCGGGCGGGCGGCAGCGTGGGGGCAGGAGACTGCGGGGGGGGGGGGGGGGGGGGGGGATTTCGAGGACTGCAGGAGAGTGGCCCTCTCAAGGAGCCCCGAGTGGCCCCGAGGACTGCCACGGCGGGCCCAGAAGGGTCAGGCGAGGTGCACGCTCCTTCTCCTCCTCTCCCTCCTCCCTCCTCCTCCCTCCTCCTCCTCCTCCTCCTCCTCCTTGCTCCTCCTCCTCCTCCTCCTCCTCCTCCTCCTCCTCCTCCTCCTCCTCCTCCTCCTCCTCCTCCTCCTCCTCTCAACGTGGGAGGCGCTCATCATCCCCTCGTTAATGAGCACCCGAGGGGGCGGAGGGGGCAGGGCGGGATGTCGCGACGACGGCCGCGCAGTGCGCGAAGCTTGGGCGGCTCCCGCGCCAGGACGGCGCCCCCAGCGCCCTGGACGACGACGTCGTGGCCCACCTGGCGGAGCTGGCAGCGTCGCTGGCGGAGGACGCCGAGGACCCAGGAGGGGTCGGGGGCGGCAGGCGGGCGCCAACTCCTCCTCCTCCTCCTCCTCCTCCTCCTCCTCCTCCTCCTCCCTCCTCCTTCTCCTCCTCCTCCTCCTCCTCCTCCTCCTCCTCCTCCTCCTCTTCCTCCTGCTCCACCTCCTTCTCATCATCATCCTCCTCCTCCTCGTCTTCCTCCTCCAGCGAACCTCATCCCCCTGCACCACCGCCCGCTCCACCTTGCCACTCTGCCAGTGCTCAGCCGACGACGTGGAGCTGGGGCGGTCGCCACTGGACAGGGCGTGGCCGCGCAAGGCGGCGTTCGCTCCTCCTCATCCTACTGTCCCTCATCCTTGTTCTCCTCGACGTTCTTGGCCTCGGTGCCGAAAACGATTACGAATGTTCTGCGACCACTTGCGAACCCTACCCCTGCGGGTCCACTCGAGGCTGAAGAATCGGACACCCTTGCCGGGGTTCACGTGGTTGCAGACATCCTTCAGATTCTGAACCCCGGCTGGTTGTTCTGAAGCCTGATTTGCAGGTGTAGGGTTCACAGGTCGTCGGATAAGTGTCTTGCCCGCCCGAGTTCGCGAGCGGACGCGATGCGACTCGGCGCAGCGGTTTCGCACAAGCACCCCAAGCCAAAAGTTGTGGCGCCCCCTGCAGACCAGCTCACAAGGCCTGACAGAAGGCCGCAGCCGCACTTGCCGCTGCCCGGCACGCCACTCATTTGGTAAGCACAGTGGATTTCGGACGTGCGCCTCTCAGCTGTTGGCCCTTTATGGCCCTCCAGAGACCTCCAGGGATCTCACGGCGCCTCCAGAGAAAATTGGCAGATTTCGTCTTCCATTTCCATTTCTTGTTCACCGGTCGAGGGGTCCTCCGAGAGAATGCAGTGTCGAAGCAGATGCCCTTCAGGTGTTCGACGCTCTCCTCCTCCACCACCTCCTCTTTCTCCTCCTCGTCCTCTTCTTCGTGCTCCCTTCCTGTTCCTCGGACATGGCTCCTCCCAGTCGCACCCCGACGCGTGTCGGTAGGGCGGGCCTGGCATCTCGCACGAGATCTCCTCGTCATCTAAGCTGGAGGCCTGCAAGCACGAGATTTCCTCGTCATTTCCTCGTCATTTAAGATTCAAGCATGAGATTTCCTCGTCATGTCATTTCCTCGTCATTTCCATCGGTGGAGGGCGGAGGGCCTTCAAGATGTGGTCCTCGCCCTGGCGCCGCGCACATTCGTTGTGCGAAGTGTGCAAGGGGTCCACGGCTGGAGGGCGGGTGGTTTTCCAAGCGTGGCTCTCGCTGGAACGCCGCGGGCATTCGTTTTTTTTGTTTCGAAGTGCAAGAGCTTCACGGGTGGAGGGCGGAGGGTTTTCAAAGTGTGGTTCTCGCCGGAGCGCCGCGGACAGTCGTTTTTTTTTTCGAAGTGCAAGAGCTTCACGGATGGAGGGCGGGTGGTCTTCAAAGCGTGGTTCTCGCCTGAGCCCCGCGGACATTCGTTTTTTTGTTTCGAAGTGCAAGAGCTTCACGGATGGAGGGCGGGTGGTCTTCCAAGATGTGGTCCCCGCATTCGCGCCGCGCCCCCTTCCGTTTCAGAGAGTGAGAAGAACTCCACGCATGGAGGGCGAGTCGTGTTCAGAGTATGGCTTTCGCTGTAGCGCCGCGCACATTCGTTGTTTTTAGAAGTGCAAGAGCTTCACGGACGGAGGGCGGGCCGTCTTCAAAATGTGGTTCGCGCTTTAGCACCGCGCACATTCGTTTCCAAAAATTGCAGAAGCGTCACGAATGAAGGGCAGCTCTTGTTCAGAATGTGGCTCTCGTTCTAGCACCGCGCACAGTCCATTCGTTGTCAGAATTTACACAAGTTTGAAGGAGTGTCATGGCTACCGTCCCTATAAGTGTGTTGTGGCGATGTGCGATTGTCAGAGCGCAACACTTAGGTAGATTCGCAGTGCTGAAGTCCCTTGAATATTGTTCTGGCGCGATTCAGGATCGTCAGGACGCAACAGAATCGGTGGTTCTCGGCGTTGAAGTCCCAGGAATGGTGTTCTGGCATACTTCCGGACTTTCAAACTGTTGTCTTCCAGCGGGGCATTTCCATCAGTGGACATGAATCCTCGTAGAGCCTGCGGAGAGGGAACTTGGAGGGAGGGTTCGTTGCAATATCGTTGATTAGTCTTGGGTTTACACTGGTCCTCATCCTCCTCCTCGTCCTCCTCCTCCTCCTCCTCCTCCTCCTCCTCCTCCCCCTCCTCAGCCAGCTGCCCCGCGCGGCCCTACCCAGCTGCATTTTCCGCCCTTCCCCCCTCGGCGAGGACCAGGGCTCCGTGCAGGCGCCGCGCGCGCGCGCGAACGCGCGGCAGGTGGCTTGGCATCGCTCGGGCGTGTGCACTTGTCCTCGGCGAAAACCATCAAAAGCATGCTGGATCCTCGTGCGAAAAAGATTCGCACGAAACCGAAAAGTGCACGGGGAATGGGCGTCCGAGCGATGGCGAGGTGGGTGCAGGGGGGCAGGGGAGTCTGTCCGTGGGCACTCCTCCCCTTCTTCCTCTTCCCCCCGCCTCCACCTTCCGCCCACCTCCTGCCCCTCCCCCTCCTCCCATTCCTGTGACTGCTCCCGCTTCCGTTCCTGCTCCTCCTCCTCCTGCTCCTCCTGCCCCTGCCCCTCCTCCTGACATCGGCGGCACTCGGCCAGGAAATGTGGGGGGTCCACCCCGCGGCATGGGGCTCCACATCGGCCGCTCTCTCTCTCTCTCTCTCTCTCTGTTGAGGCCCACGCGTCGGCGGCGGGCCACCCGATTGAGCGCAGCGGCCGTGCTGCGCCCGTCGGGAACTTCCTCCTCATCGTCCACGACATCGGCAACAGCATCTTAATCCTCCTCCGGCTCGTCCTGCTCATCATCATACATCGCCATTACCACGACGTGCGATCACGCATCAGCAGCTGCAGCATTACAGCCACAATCACCCACATCGTCATGGTTGCCACCCTCGACACCGTCATCACCATCATACGCATCGTCGTCACATCGGTATCATCTTCGTCATCAGCAGCAGCAGCAGTATCGTCAGCATCGCCATCACCAGCAGCATCATAATAATCAGCATATCGACATCATCGTCGTCGGCGGCGACGTCGTTGTCTTCGTCATCGTCGTCCTCCCCATCCTCAGAATCGTCATCGTACTCAGACCCATAATCATGTAATGGCATGCCATAACATACCATTGCATAGTATGCCATTTCATGCTACATCCTATCATCATTCCTCCTCCATCTCCTATTCCTCCTCGTCCTCCTCCTCCGCATGTCCCTCCTCATCCCCATCGCGTCATCCTTCCCATGCTCTTTGAACGTGGCAGGCTGTAGGAGCGCACGACGTCCCATCGATCACACGAGGAGTGGCAGAGAAGGGGAAGGAGGAGGAGGAGGAGGAGGAGGAGGAGGAGGAGGAGGCGACGAGAAGGAGGAGGAGGAGCAGCAGCAGCAGCAACAGCAGCAGCAGCAGTGCAGAAGCAGGACGAGCAGGCGGCAGCAGCGAGCAGCAGGAGCACCACCACCGCGCTGCCACCACCGGGGCACCAGCACCTGGCACCCTATCTGGCAGGGGCCGCGCCGGGGGCCCCCCAGGCGGACTTCGAGGAGACGGCGCTGCCGCTGCTGGAGGACGCCGAGGCTCGGCGGCCTGCCGCTGCCGCTCGCTGCGCGCACCGTCCGCCACTGCTCGCGCTGCGCACCACCACGCCGCCGCGCTCGCGCCGTGCGCTTGCTGCTCGCGCCGCACACCGCCACCGCCACGGCGCCCGCCGCTGCCGCCTCGCCCCCTGCGCAGAGGCCAACCGCAGGGGGCGCAAGAGGGGCGGCCGCGGTGCGCACAACAGCGCCGCCCTTCTCTGCGTCGGCCGGCGCTGGAGCTCGAGGGCGGCGCGAAGTCGGGTGGCTTTAGGCCCCGCCTCGCTGCCCTGCCACCCATCGTGAGAGTGCCTCTGTCGCCGGCCACGTCGCGCGCGCGCGCGTCACTGCTCATCGTGCGGAGGAGGCGGCGGCTGCACCCAGCTCGCCAGGCGGTGGCCGCGCCCACTCCCCCACCAGATGGAGGAACGCAGAAGTCAGAGCGAGGGGGCCGAACGGTCGTTCACTGTCCCTGGCGCGTTGCTGAAGTGGGGTTCCACGGTGCCGATTGCTGTTGCGCTGTTGTTGTTGTTGAGTTTCCATGTCGAATGAAAAGTTCGTGTTGATCCCCCCCCTCCGGTGCACCTTGGGTTTTTCAATTCAAGTGTTCCCCCCAGGGCTCGCACCCTGAATTTATAAGAGAAAGTCTTGGTCCTCAAACTGCGCCCCTGGTCCCCAGGTTGCAACAACAGCGGCTCCCGCGTGCTACTTCCTCACGATGTATTTCCAAATCGCACTCCCGCATGGGACTCCCTCAGAATGTCTACAGGAATCGCGCTCTCGCGCAATATTTCCTCACAGTGTATTGCGGCGCCGTACCCCAATGACTGAGGAATCACGCTCTCGCTTTGGATTGCCTCACGATTTGTTTGGGAATCGCGCTGTCGTTCGAAGCGTCCTTGCGATCCATGTTGGATCGACGCTTCAGCGACCCGTCCGCTCGACCCGGTCGCCTGGGCCCGCCCTCCCGGCTTGCCCGTTGGGGTCCGCCGGCCCGACTCGCCAGTCTGGTTCTGCCGCTTGTACTCCTGGTCACCTGGTCCTAACCTTCCTCCTCCTCCTCCTCCTCCCTCCCTCCTCCTCCTCCTCCTCCTCCTCCTCCTCCTCCTGCTCCTCTTCCTCCTCCTCCTCCTCCTCCTCCTCCTCCTCCGCCTCCTCCTCCTCCTCCTCCTCCTCCTCCTCCTCCTCCTCCTCCTCCTCCTGGGAGCCGCGCACCGTCTGCAAAGGAGCCCCGACCTCCCAAGGCCTGGCCTCTCTCTTGCTCCATCCTTCTCTCTCTCTCCCTTGTCTCGTCCCTCCTCCCTTCCCTTATTTAGGGGGCTGCGCCAATGACGCGCGGCAGGTAGGGAAGATATACACCCCCAAGGGGGGGCACGATCGAAGACGAAGGGCGGGTATCGAGGGTTTGGGATATACGTGGTGCATGGCACGCGAGCAGATGCGAGCGAACAGTCTGAAGATGATTGTTGTTGTTGTCGTCGTCCCACTCGCGACCCAGCACGCGAGCCGCCCGCGACCCACCCGCGACCCACCCACGACCCACCCGCGACCCTCCCGCGACCCACCCGCGCGACCCACCCACGCGACCCACCCACGCGACCCACCCACGCGACCCACCCACGCGACCCACCCACGCGACCCACCCACGCGACCCACCCGCGACCCATCCGCCACCCATCCGCCACCCTCCCGCGACCCACCCTGCGACCCACCCGCGCCCGCTCCCTCACTTTTATCCGCAATTGCGGGGTGTTATTTGCAAATCCGACCTGCGAACGCAGCCGAAACCTCCGAGAGCATCCAAAAGTCGCTGGACACCCCCGCCCTCTTCGCCGTGTCATGTTCTGGCGGCTCGAAGACGTCTCAATGACGAAGTCGACGGCCCGACGGTGACGACGACGTAAGTGCACCAATCCGTGGCCGAACTGTTACTGCTCGGAGATAGCGGGCGCCCGCCGCGGCGGGAGGGAGCGGCAGGGGCCTCGGAGCTTTGTGCGTCGACGCCCAAAGGGGTCTCTCGGTGACGGGCCGACTTGCGGTCCCAGGGGGGCCGAAGGTCGTGAGGCAGTGCACGAACGACAGGTTCACGCGCTCTGCATCATCCTCTTCCTCGTCTTCTTCCCTATCATCCTTTCCGTCCTTCCCCTTTTCCGACCCTGTCCTCAGACGACTTGCAGCAGCAATGTCCCCCTCCACCTTGCATTTGTCAATCCTCCTCCTCCTCCTCCTCCTCATCATCATCATCATCATCATCAGCATCATCATCATCATCATCATCATCACCATCATCATCATCATCATCATCCTCATCATCCTCATGATGCTCCTTCTCCAGGTGTGGTTCTCGCTCCAGCTACGCGAGCAGTGACATATGACCTCTCTGTTTGTGCATGCAGGTGTCCAGCCTGTCAGTGCGTGAGTTTCAGCTTGCACGTTGTTTCCCCAACCGAAGTAGGGGCCCTGGGGGTGCGGTGGTCAAAGGTGGGCACCCAAGATGGCCGGGTGTGTCTCTGGAGCCGGTTTTGTGCCAAGAGGTTTCATCACGCAGAGGTCGCAGTTTGATACGTCATACATATGCAATCGAGCATCTCATGAAGAAACCTCCCCCCAAAAGCTGGGCCAGCGTTGCTTGGCCAATTGGTCAGAAAGCTGGCCCAGTTCCTTGAGCACGTTGGCCCCATCAGCGTCAACGACAGAGATCGGCCCAGGTGTCTGTTGAGAAACGTCCGGGAAGCTGGCCATGATGTCTTACATGGTAGTGGTATTCATCTTAAGTTTGGCTATATAGATGTGTGTGTGCACATGTATGTATGTGTATATATATATATATGTGTGTGTGTGCATGTATGTATGTATGTCTATCTGTATGCGTGTATATGTATAGATGTGCCGGCATGTATATGTCTGTATATATATACACACATTCAGCTGCATACGGCAAGTCCCGCCACCGTGCTTGGGTTGTGGGTATGAAGCAGATTGGATGTTCGTTGGGATCTCTTGGGGAGCCTCTCGGGGGCCTTTTGGAGGCAGTTTTGAAGCCTCTTGCGGGCCGTTTGGGGGCCTCGTTTGGGCCTCTTGGGGGCCTCTTGGGGCCTCTTGGGGGCCTCTTGTGCGCCCCTTGGGGCCTCTTCGGGCGCCTCGTGGGGACTACTGGTGGCCTCTTGGGGTGGAAGTCTCGGATTTTCGCTTCGTGTTCCCCCTTTTTAGGCTCCTATTGGGGCCATCTTGTGGCCCTCTTGGAGGCCTCTTGCGCCGTTTTGGGATGGTCTTGGCGGCCTCCTGGGCCGCCTTGGAGCGCCGGAAAGCCGAAAAAGCGAGAACGCCAGAATCCTTCAAACATTGAAGGAAAAGCCGTAATGTTTGCCGCTTGGGGCCCTCTTGGGAGGCCTCGTGGATGCCTCTTGGATCGTATCGGAGGCCTCTTGGGGCTTTTTTTTTGGCCATCTTGGGCGTCTTCGAGCGATTGTTCGACGACTTGGGACCCTCTGAAATCGTCTTGGAAGCGCCATGGCCACCCAGGGACCCGCTTTGAGTAGGAGTGGTGCAGTCCGCTAGGCGCTTCCCGCGGAGGGGGGGAGTCCCTCAGAAGACTACATAAATTTTGCCAGGCAGACTTTGGCATCCTTCCATGCTTCAACGTGCCGCCTCGTCCTCCTCCTCCTCCTGCCCCTCCTCCTCCCTCCTCCTCCGCCTCCTCCTCCTTTTTCCATTCCCGTTCCTTATAAATAACTCCCCCCTGTCACACCCCGAAGCCGTTTTTAGGGCGGGTGGGGCGTGTCGCGTGAGACTCCATCATCAGGTATGATCTTGAAGCTGAAAAATTAGCAAAAGTTCCACAGATGGAGGGCTGGCCGTTTCCAAAATGTGGCTCTCGCCGTAGCGCCGCGAACATTCTTGTTTAGAATTTGCCCGAGCTTCACGGATTGAGGGCTGGCCGTTTCCAAAATGTGGTTCTCGCCGTAGCGCCGCGAACATTCTTGTTTAGAATTTGCCCGAGCTTCACGGATTGAGGGCTGGCCGTTTTCAAAATGTGGTTCTCGCCTTAGCGCCGCGCACACTCTTGTTTAGAATGCGCAATGGCTTCACGGATTGAGGGCGGGCCGTCCGTTTTCAAAATGTGGCGTTCGCCTTAGCGCCGCATACATTCGTTTTGATATCATGCAAGAGTTTCACGGATTGAGGGCGGTTCCTTTTCAAAATGTGGTTATGTCTTTAGCGCTTCGCATTTTCGTTTTTTAATACAAGAGTTTCACGGATTCCCATGATCAACGTACCAGAAAGTATGTTTTGGAAGGATTCTGGGTTACGAGCGTGCAACAGTTACGTTGATTCGCGGTGTTGAAGTCCCAGGAATGGCGTTCTGGCGTGGCGTTGGAGTCCCGAGAGGGATGGCCCTATGAAGAGGGAGCTTGGAGGGAGGGTTTATTCCAACATCGTTGATGACTCTTGGGTTTACACGCGTCCTCCTTCCCCCCGAGGGGTAGAGCTGTGGTGCTTGCTGGCCTTCGGCCGGGGGATGGCCCCTGTGGGGACCAGTTTTGCTTGATGCCTGCGCTTAGCGTAGGCCGCCCATGGTGACGCAACGGTCTGCGACCGCTTCATGCCATCCATGCCATCTGCATTCAGCCTCCATCTCCTCCTCCCTCTCCTCATCCTTCCATCCCCCACAGGCGTGTAGACCTGTCCAGGATATCCAGCGGGCTCTTGGCCAAGGGTTCTGAGCAAGGCGGAACAGGCAACCCGGCGCACAAAGGACGTCTCAAGGATTGCTCCCCTCCCCTCCGTCCCTTCCCTCCCCCACCTCCTCCTCCTCCGAGCGCACTCCCCCTGGAAAGACCGAGTCCCGCCGCGCGCGGGCGTCCTGTGAGCTGTACCTAGTGCAGCACCTCGAAGATGGGCCAGGCTTTCAAGCCTGGAGGTAAACGTCCTTGCGCTAACCTCTGAATTGCTTTCCTCCCCCCTTCTGTGGGAGGCTCACAGACTGACTTTAATTTACTACGGGCCCGAATAGTCCATCCCCCGCACCGACTGCACCAACAAATGCCGTTGGTGACTTGCAAATGGGGATGATGGGACGGGTGCAATGCCAAAACATGGGGCCGACAGGGTCTCTTTAACCAAGTGGGCATCCGAATTTTGACACGACCTTGCTTCTTACATCTAAGGCAGGCTAGATTATACTCGGGAGCCACGGGGGCAGCTAAAAGACAGTGGGAGGTGTTCTGAAGGGCATCCTGAAGGGCCTGTACACTTCTACGGGCTCTCACTCTCCTACGCTCCTCCTTCGACTCCTCGTCCTCCTGGGGGAACTGATCCTTGAGTTCCCAGTAGTGGGTCTGGATTGCCGAGAGACGGTCGCAAATCATGTTGGCGTGGATGTCTGCCCCTTGAATCTGGCGGACCAAAGCGGGCGGTACGCTCCGTCGACGGGCAGCGCACCTGGCAATGTCATCCACTTGCTCATTCATGTAGAGCGTCCAGGGCGGCTCGTTGGCCGCCTCCTCCTCCGTCGGGTGACTTTTGACCTTCTGGAAAAATAACTGTGCGGCACGGGCTGATGCGTACGTCTGACAGCGGCAAGTTCAGCGAGAGGGACTGACTGCTGGCCTCGGATCCCTCCTGAGCTCCTCCTCCTCCTCCTCCTCCTCCTCCTCCTCCTCCCCCTCCTCCCCCTCCTCCCCCTCCTCCTCCTCCTCCTCCTCCTCCTCCTCCTCCTCCTCCTCTTCCTCCTCCTCCTCCCCTAACCCCTCCCTTTCATCCCAACCTCTCCGCTGCGGCCACGACGACGCGCTCGGATCCGCCCGCAGGTGGCCCCGGAGGAGGCCGCCGCGTTCTGCACGCGGGCGGCGCGGGGCGGCTGCCGCCGAGAAACGGGCCGCCACTCTGCGTGCGCCGCGCGGCCGTCTATCTGCGCCCGCCCATCTGCGGCCCGCGAGGATCGAGTGCCTCCCGCGGGCATCGAGTGCCTCCCACGATGGTGCATAGACCCACCTGGCCTCGGCCAGGAGGCGTACACTCCGTGCAAGGGCCCAGGGGGGCCCTGGCCAGGCACGGTGGTGGTGTATAGATGCCTCCTGCCTTCCCAGACTTCTAAACGATCGGAAAAAACGAGGTCTGGGTTTGCTGCTTCCGGAGGCCTCTGGAGACTCCAGAGACGTGTTTGGGCCGTTGGTTGCATCCGGATGAATCTGGGGATATCCAAAGGTGGGCGTCGTCGTCGTCGTCGTCGATGGGAGGCACAGAGGGGGGAGGAGGGCTTGGGAGGTTTCTGGAGATTCTTCTGGATTCCCCTGGGCGTTCGAACCCCAGGATGGCAGGGCCCCGAATCGCCCCCGCTTGCCACGGATAGCTTCGAAATTTCTCGATCATAACGGCGTGGACAGCCTGGCCAAAAGGGGCAGAGAAGGTCCCATTGAGATTCGGCGTGATTTGCTGGGAGGTTATTCGGCATTTCTGGGTCCGTCTTGGGGAGCACCTTGGGGCTCCAGTAGTGGAGGACGTAGACGGAGGCGGGCGAGGAGTTGAGAGGGAGAGGGGGAGAAGGAGGAGGAGGAGAAGGAGGAGGAGCAGGATGAGCAGGAGGAGGAGGAGGGGGAGGAGGAAGAAGAGGAGGAGGAGGAAGAAGAAGAGGAGGAGGAGTGGGAGGAGGAGGAGAAGGAGGAGGAGGAGGAAGAGGAAGAGGAGGAGGACGAGGGGGAGTAAGAGGTGAAAGATGGGGGAGGAGGAGAAAGAGGTGGGGAAGGGCGGGGAGGAGGGGGAGGAGGAGGAGGAGGAAGAGGAGGAGGAGGAGGAGGAGGAAGGAGGAGGCGGAGGCGGAGGAGAGGAGGAGGAGGAGGAAGAGGAGCAGGAGCAGGAGCAGGATGCGGAGGAGGAGACGGAAGCCAGACGCCGCGCAGCGCCCCACATGGCTTGCACAAGACAATTGGAAAGGAGCCGGAGTTGCAGGAGGGGGACGACGGAGGGAGTGGAGATGGGAGGCACAGGAGCGGGGTTGGGGCCCGAGGCGTGTGTGTCCGCCTGCCTCTCCTCTCTCCCGCCTGCGTTCCTCCCTCGCCTCAGCGCCGTGCCCACTCGCCCCACAAACTTGCAGCAGCTGCACGGTCAGAGGGTGGCGGCTTCTCAAAGTGAGGCTCTCGCTTGACGCCTCCTCTGCCTCTACGAGAGGCGCAGGCACGTGCAACGGCTAGACGGACGGAGGGCGGATTTTCATGTGCGACACAAGGGCCTCGTTCGAGAAATGTTCGAGTGTTAAAGCTCTCACGGCTCGAGACTCGGCATGGCAGACAGTTCAACACGTTGTTTTTGGGTGGTCCATTTTCAAAATTGGTATGTGGTGTGTGGCACCTTGGGGCTTCATTACAATGACGTGGACATCCAAAATTGTTGCCCAACTGTTAGGCGGACGGAGGGTGGTTTCTTTCTCGGCAGGAGAGCAATCGCTTGCTATGCTGGTAGACTTGGCCATGCAACACATGTTGAATAGCTCCAAAGAGGGAGGGCTGTGCATGCTCAAAACAGGGCAATCGCCTGAGTGGCATGCACATGTGGCGTTTTTCTTTCGTGAGTGTGTGTGTGTGTGTGTGTGTGGGAGGGAGCCCCCCCGTGCGAAAAGGAATGCGTTTTGGGAGCTGTGAGGAAGGACCTACAGGCAGGAGGGTGTGTTGCATCATCGTTGGTTCATCATGGTTGTCCTATGTTGTTCCTCTTCGCCTCTTCTTCCTCGTCTTACTCTTCCTCTTCCTCCTCCTCCTCCTCCTCCTCCTCCTCTTCCTTCCTCCTCCTCGTTCTCCTCTTCCTCTCATCCTCATCCTCCTCCTCAACGTCCTCCTCTTCATCATCACCATGTTCACCAACAGCCTCATAACCACCACCACCACCCCCACCATCATCATCATCATCATTATCATCATCATCATCATCAGCAGCAGCAGCAGCATTATCATCAGCAGCATCATCATCATAATCGTCATCATCAGCATCAGCATCAGCATCGCCAGCATCATAATCATCACTATCAACAGCATCATCATCAGCATCAGCATCAGCGTCATCAGCAGCAGCAGCATCATCATCATTATCAGCAGCATTAGAATCATCATCAGCAGCATCAGCATCAGCATCAGCATCGTCCTCAGCATCATCAATAGCATTAGCATCAGCAGTGGCAGCATTATCAGCATCCTCGCCATCAACATGATCAGCATCATCAGTATCAGCACATCCAGCATTATCAGCATCAGCACCATGATCATCATCAACATCAGCATGATCAGCATGACCATCATCAGCTGCAGCTGCATCATCATCATCATCAGCATCAGCAGCAGCATCATCAGTATCAGCAGCATCAGCATGAGCATCAGCATCATCAATTGCAGTATCAGCATTACCAGCATCATTATCAGCAGCATACTCATAATCATAATCAGCATCACCATCTTCATTATCGGCAGCAGCATCAGCATCAACATCAGCACTATCATCAGTACCATTATGGTTATCATCAGCATCAGCATCAGCATCAGCAGCATCATCAGCAGCAACATGATAATCAGCAGCAGCAGCAGCATTGTCATCAGCATCATCATCCTCACCATCGTCATCAGCATCCAAATCATCTTCATCATCAGCAGCAGCAGCAGCATCATCGTCATCCCTTATCGTTCTCCCTCCTGCCCTCACCCTCCTCCCTCATCCCCCTCCCTCCATACCTTATTTCGCAGCTTCCTCCCTCCCTCATCCTGATCCTGCCCCCTCCCCCATCGCCCAATCGTTCCCCCACTCTCCCTCCTCTTCTCCATCCTAGCCTGTCTTCCCTGCTCCTCCACTGTTCTCCCCCCTCTCCGCCCTCCTCATCCCCCCTCCCTGGAGGAGCAAGGAGAGGAGGGAGGAGAGGAGAAAGGAGGAGGAGGAGGAGCAGGAGCAGGAGCATGAGGAGGAGGAGGAGGAGGAGGAGGAGGAGGAGGAGGGGGAGGAGGTTACTCCTCATCCCTCATCCGCCCTCCTCCTCCTCCTCGTCCTCCTCCTCCCGCCCCCTCCCTCCCCGGCGGCCAGCACAGGTGGTCTCCGCGGTCTTCGGCGCCTTCGCGCCCCCGGCCCGCGGCGCGGCGACGACATCTTCGCCCGAGGCGCGGCCGGACGCGCTGGTGCACTGCCCGAATCTACTGCTCATGCGCGGGGCCCGGCCCGCGCGCCCCTCCCCCAGCGCGGGCGGCGGCGGCGGCGACGGATCCGATGACGGCGCCGACGGCGACAGCAGCGACGACAACGGGCGACGGGCGACGGCGGCGGCGGCGACGGACGACGGACGACGACGGACGACGACGGACGGCGACGGGCGACGACAGCGACGGCGGCGACGGCGACGGCGACAGCAGCGGCAGCGGCAGTGTCGACGCGGACCTCCTTTTCGCCGTCGCGCTGGTGGAAGGGAGGGGAGCGCGGGGTGGGAAGGGAGGCGAGGCTCCTCATCCGCCAAACTCTTCCTCCTCACCTGCTTCGAGGCCATCGGCGGGTGGTAGCCAGCATCCGACAGCAGCGCACGCTGGGGATGGCGGTGCCCCACGGGGCGCGCCCGCTTCGGCGGAGAGGGGCGGCGACCACCCCTCGATGCCCGACGCAGCAGGGATGCAGAGCTCGTCCTCCTTGATCGTGGGGTCCCCCACAGGTTGCCTGCCTCGGCGGCAAGGGGCGGCCGCCACCCCTCAATGCCCGACGCAAGGGGAGACGCAGAGGCGCATGGAGCTCGTCCTGCGCGGGGTCCACTGCCAGACGAGCCTGCAGTGCCACGCTTTTGACCGCCCTCGCTTCCAGACGGGAACCAAGCGGTACCAGGCTGCCCTTGGGGTAGCCCGCAACGTTCAGACCGTTTGACGATGAGGCGCGTGGTCATGATGTGGTGCTGCATGGAAGCGACAGCGGGGTAGGTGATTCACCCTCTAGGACGCACCCGTTTGCCAGAGGACGGAGCCTCGCACTGCTGGCCCATCATCGTCAGCTGCGCCTCCCGACGTGACATCACAGCAGAGGGGCCGCAGGCGCCTCCCCTGGATGTGGGTGTCGGGCCCGAGCGGTTCCTCCAGGCCTCCATACGGCTGAACTCGAGTGATGGAGATCAGCCTGGCGTTGTGGCCGCACGAGGCGCCGCGCGGCTGCCGGGAGGCGGGCTGCGGCTCGCAGGGTGCCTGGCCTGCCCTGGGACGGCTCCTGCCATGTGGTGGGTAGGTGAGTCTTGTTCGGCGGGGCTCTTCTTTGTAGGACATACGGTGGGGGCATCGGTCAAGGAATGTGTTCAGGAGGCTTCAGACCCTGGCGGGTCCCTTGTCTGATGAGGGCGGCGGCGACATCCATAGGGCAGAGCCTCAATTGGATGTCCACCGGCGGAGCTGGTCGAATGGAACTGCGCGGGCACATGAGGTGCCGTCGACGTCGAGGAGGCGTACACATTGTTCATTTCCAAGTATTCGAAAGTTCTTTGGGGGGGTCAAGATCCTCTCATTTCTACTTGTTCTATCCTGGGCCTCTTCCTGGCCACTGAGGGCCAGGAACAACTAGAGACGAGCACAATGAGAAATAAGCACGACTAGAAGTGAACGACGTGTAGGAGAGCTGGCGGCAAGGGCGGGGAGCAGGCGGAGCCGAGGCAGCTCTCGGCGTGCCCGCGCGGGTGCCTCCCGAGGCACGCCGCGGATCTCGCGGGCAGAGAGCCAGGGCGGCGGGGCTTGCCCAGCAGCGCCTCCAGCGCCCTGACTCAACCGCTGGCGCAGTACCTTCTACGGCACGCAGAGAATGTGTCAGAGAATCCGAATTTCAGGAGGGGAAAAAACACACAGACACAATTAATCGTCGATTCCCCAGAAAATATGCAAAAATATGCGAAGTGGGGGGGAAGACAAAAAACCCAAAAATATAGGAAAATATCGGGAATAGTTTCATTTGTGTGTATTTATTTGTGTGTCCTGGGGCCCCTTCAGAATCGCGCGGACGAGACGGCGGGACATTTTCAGCGAACGGCCCCGGAGCAGTTCGAGGGCGAACGGCAGGACGACGCTGAAGTGTTGCTCCGCTGGGTGCGCAGGTAGCGAAGGCATCGGCAGGAGTCCGAATGGGACGGCATGAGTTTCCCAAACTTATGGAACAGCGACGCAGCATGGCACGTCGAAGTCAGATGGCTGTGGAGATTTGTGTCGCAGCGAGCAGGAGACCGTCAGAGCAGCGAAGGCGCTGCAAAACTTCGTGCGGAAGTGCAGGGCGAGGGCAAGGGCGGGCGATTGCGCTCGTGTTCTCCTGCGGGAGGGCAAGGGACTCGTGGCCATGGTCGGGGGGACTGCAGCTCACCCCGTGGCGAGTCCAGGCTGGCGCCGGCGCGAGATCGTGGGAGGCAGCACCAGACCTGCGCGCCGTAAGTGGAAGGGAGCATTCCGAAGCTCGCACCAGACCTGCGCGCCGTGAGTGGAAGGGAACAGGCCGAAGCTCGTCGCAGGCTTCCTTCTTCTGGGTCACCCGCAGGAGATCGTGGGAGGCAGCACCAGACCTGCGCGCCGTGAGTGGAAGGGAGCATTCCGAAGCTCGCCGCAGGCTTCCTGGCCAGGAGGAGCAGCAGGAGGGCCACGAGAAGGAGGAGGAGGAGGAGGAGAATAAGGAGGAGGGAGGAGAGGAGGAGGAGGAGGAGGAGGAGGAGGAGGTCTTCTGGGTCACCCGCGGGGGTGCGAACATAGTCGCGTGTCGCGCGCCGCGGCCTGGGCCAGGGCAGCTGTCCTTCTCTCCGGGGGCGGCGCGGGAGAGCGGAGGGAGCCGCGCGTGGCGCGATCGCGGTGCGCGACTGCGCGAAGTTGGGTGGCCGCCGCTGGCCAAGCGGCAGAATCACTCAGGAGGGGAAGAAACACACAGACACAATGAATCGTCGAGTCCCCAGAAAAGATGGGAAGATATGGGCGGCGGGGGGGAAGACAGAAACCCAGAAAATAGGGGGAAATATGGGGAATATTGTTATTTGTGTGTACTTATTTGTGTGTCCAGGAGTCCTGGGGCCCCTTCAGGTCCCCATTCAGCTCGGGCCCGCCGCTGCGAGCTGCAAGGCCTGCGGCGCTGCAGGGGCGCCGCCGCGCCATCCTTACCGCCCGTCCCGCGGCGGGGCGCCATCTTCATATGTGAGGTCCGTGCGGCAGCGGCGGCGGGATCTCGCCGGCCGCCGCTGTTCTGAGGCTCGAAGAAGAATGACGGCAAAAACATACATTTCCGGAGATCCGTGCGGTTTTCTTTTGGCATCGCTCGGACGTGTGCATTTTTCTTTCGGCGAGGGCCATCGAGAAGCATCCTTGATCATTTGGCGAAAAACCACGCACGAAACTGAAAAAACACAGGGAATGGACGTCCGAGCGATGGCCAGTCTGAGGCTCGAAGAAGAATGACGGCAAAAACATACACTTCCGGAGATCCGTGCGGTTTTCTTGGATCTGCGTTGAGCCCCTCTTTGGCGGCGCATCAGGCGCCGCCCCTGGCGCCCTCCGCGCAGCAGGGAGGGGGTCCAGCGCGATCCTGGAGATCCGTTCGGACATTCGGAAGTTATATATATATATATATATATATGTGTGCCGCATGTCTTCCTTCTGGGAGGATTGCCTCCGCTTCCGCACCCCCCCCCCGCCCCCTAAGCTGCGCCAGCCTTAGGGTTTTCCTGGGGCTCCCTGGAGAAATCCTGAGGCATCTTTGAGCCACCGTGGGCTTTCCTTCGGATACCGCAGGACCATCGCTGGGCCACCTTGGGCCCGATGGCCAGAGCGCTAAATCGCGTGAGACCTCTAGGTTGCAGAAGCAGGTTCCGTATGGCTGCTGCTTGCGGCAACATTTGTTTGGCTTCCCAGTTGAAGCAGCAGGCTCCACAACCAAGGGGTGAGGTCGACCGTTCTGCCGATCGCTCATTCGAATGGCCCCAGGATGCACCAGCCTCGCTGCATGGCATGTCCTCCATTACTTGATCATGTTGTCCCATGTAAGAACACCTCCTCTCATCTTCTTGTCCCGTCCCATCGCGTCCCATCCACTTGGCATCGCTCGGACGTGGAACGCTTTTTCTCGGCGAGGACCCTTGAGGAACATCCTGGATCATCGAGCGAAAAAAAAAACACGCACAAAACCGAAAAATGCACGGGAAATGGACGTCGGAGCGACGGCAAGACCCACGTCCTGCCCCTCCCTCACTGCCTCCTTGGACGGCAGGGTGGACATCCATTCTCCGCTCCCTCCCTCACCCTGGAGGTCTGGGCGGGTCCCCGCCCGCATCCGCCCACCCCCTCCACGTGCTCCTCTGCCTCGTCCTCCTCCCCGTCCTCCCCCCCCCTTCTTCCTGTTTCGCTCCTCCTCCTCCTTCGCCTCCTCACCCCGCTCCTCATCATCAGCATCGGCCTCGTCTCTGGCCTCCTCCGCCTCCGCCCCCCGTGGCCGAACGGAGACCGCGCGAGCGCAGCAACGCTAACGGCCTGCGATGGCTGCCAGCCGCCAGGAGCACTGCATGGTGCACACCCCGTGAGCCCGCCGCCGTAAAACGTGCTTGAGGCCACGGCCTCCACGCCGTGCCCGAATGGGTGGCGGGCGGGCTCCCCCGAGGAGCGCGCGCGACCCCGGCGTGCGCTTCGCTTCGCTTCGCTCCTCCCTGCCGGCGCGCCTCGGCTGCCGAGGTACGGGGGCAGCCCGACGCCGCTGCTCAGGAACGCGACGCTGGAGCTGCTCCGCGGCCACAGGTACGGCGTCATCGGGTCGAACGGCACTGGCAAGACTACGATGATGTCCAGGAGCCCCAGAAGAGCCGAGGAGGAGGAGGAGGAGGAGGAAGACCCAAGAACAATGAGTTTGAAGACCGATCATACGCACAGACGGTCATGGGATGAGGAAGAGGCGGGTGAAAATGCTGCAGGGTGGGAGGAGCACGATGAGTAACAGAGAGGAGCCTGGAGAGCAGCAACAAGAAGCAGCGGCGGCGGGAGCAGCCGCCGAAGGGGCAGGAGCAGGAGCAGCATCGGAGTGGCCGGCCCGTCCCCGTGGGGGGGTCGAGAGGTCCCGGGGCGGCCCACGGCGAGGAAGGGTATGCTGGGCGGAGGTCCGGGGGGCGAGGCCAGCGGTGCGGCATGGACGTCGCCGCAGAAGCCAAGTGCCCACGCTAGCAGGATGATGAGGAGGAGGAGCAGGAGGAGGAGGAGGAGCAGGAGGAGGAGGAGGAGCAGGAGGAGGATGAGGAGGAGCAGGAGGCGGAGGAGGCGGAGGAGGAGACTTGCGCTGTGGCTTCCAAGCCGGCAGCGCGTCATGGAGGCCACGGCTGTCTGGCCAGAAGTCTGAGATTGCACCCGGCCATAATTTGCAGGCCACTCAGTTCTCCATCACCGACGGCCCGAGGTGGGCCAAAATCAGGCTCGGTGTTAGCCCTGTCTTACACAGGGGTGTGGCAGGTAAATGTATGAATCTAACTCCGAACCCAGAAATCAAGATCTTAGGGGGTTGAGGTGGGGCAGGTGGACTCCCTGGCTTCAGATCGACGCGGCGGATGCGCGCGCTCGACTTCCTGTTCCTCCGAAGCCTACTCCCTCCCGCCTAGCAGCCCAGGGCCTGCTAGAATCTCCAGGAACCCCCAACGTAGAACCCCCTGCACTCCTGCAACTCCTCGGACTTCCTAACACAGTCTCTCCTCCCATTCCCACTTTAACTGCCCATAGAGCGGCGTCTGCCGCGCAACCGAACGAGGTGCCACGACGCAGCGGCGGCCACAGCCGCAGCAGACGAGACGGGCCAGGCGCGAGGAAGGCCAGGCCTGGGGGAGGAGAAGGGAGGGAGGAGGAATATCATCCTCGTCCTCTTCCTCCTCAGGTGTTGGCAGTTTCGAGGCGTGCAAAATGGTGGCGTGAAAAAATGCCTTCTCTGACGAGCACGTCCTGCTTTGCTGCGTATCGGACCCTCTCCGACCTCCTGCGACCAGGGGGGGCCCTCCTCATTATCCTCCTGCTCCTCCGATCCTCTCCTCCGTACCCAGTTTGGCTCAAGCCGTTCTGGCTCAGGCTATCTGCCTGCGCTTGCAACAGCACATCTTCAGAACGGCGCACTGCTGCTTCGGGCCCTTTTCTGGCTGCAGCTTGCGGGATCTTTACCCTACATCCTTTTTCACCTCTTTGGGAGCAGCTGCCACCATCACGCCCTCGCAGCGGGGCCCATGGCTGGAGGCGGCGGCTTCGGAGGCAAGGGAGGCAAGATGTTATGGCGGCCGTGGCATGCCGCATGGAGTCAGCCCCCAGGAAACTCATCGACGGTGGCCCCTTGGCGTGAGTCGTGGCCATCATTGGTACTTGGTCTTCAACGTCCTTGTCCAGATGGCGCCCCTCTGTCAGGCAGGAAATGGACCTGCTCTTCGTGCGGCTGCCGCCGCACCCCCCCCTCGGCACATGTTCTGCAAGCGCTGCGGCACCACCAAGGTCAAGCGCGTCGCCACTTTCGAGAGCCAGCTCACAGTGCAGAAGCCATTGGCTTGGCACATGTCCCAGGAGCTGCTGCTAGTCCCTCCTCTCCTATCCCCTTTACCCCCCTATCCCCCCTCTCCTCCTCACATCCCAATACCGCTACATCCCCAACCTTATATTATTTCCCTGCAGATATGTTCTCTCTTCTCATTACGCCGGATTGTCACGCACCATGCATCTTGGAGGAATTGGAGTGCGTAAGGCCGAGGGCTCTACTGGCCGCTCCCCAGGGGAGAAAAAAACAAATGCGATGGCAAATCACGAGGGACTGAAGGAGATATGAACCGGGACCAGAAGATCGATAAGATGTATGACATGCTTACGAAGTTCACCGATGACATGGTGAACACCAAGACCATTGCAAACTTCGCTCAGGCCACTGCGGAGCAAGCAATGGAAACGGTAAAAGGTTTCGAAACTAAGGTCCAGGACATCCAGAACACCAACGCGACGATCCAGGCCGAGATCGCGGACATGAAGAACATGATCAACAGTGGCACGATGCGCAAGACAGCACACATGGACGATGACGACGACGAGACAAGGATCCTCCAGGTCATTGCGGAGGGTTTGAAGGAGGATGCGGACGAGGATGCCATCACGAAGCGCCTTAAGGAGATTGTAGAGGAGGTCGAGTACACCGCCAAGTGCAACGATATTTTCTGTTTTTCGGAATCAGCGAAGATCGGGGTACTGCAGTTCAAAATTGTCGGCGCCAAGAACGGATTCCTACGACAAATAGAATAGAAATCCTACAAATGGCGAACGATGACGACACACGATTCCATGCAAATAAAACTGTTGGGGAAACGTGAGTTTGACAAAATATTGGGGCGTGCCAAACACCAGCTCCACGAGATTATGGGCTACAGTCTCAAAGATATTCGAATAGTCTGGGACAAAAAAGTCGTGAAGTATAAGGGCGAGAAATTCATACGGAGGACGGATGGGGGAGGGTGGGATTATGATGCATCGGTTATGCAGGTCAAGCAGCACGTAGAGAACGACATTACCAAATGGCGGTCCAAACGTGGGCTGTGACACCCCAGTGCTCACCCAGAGGGGCGGCATGGACCGCAGAGTACCAGTACGAGTATGACCACTACAACGTCAACGCTTGGAGGAATAGGGGGGAGAGGGATAAATGCTAACATCGATGGCGATTTCCCGGCGCATGCCTTTTCGAGCCGGCCTCCCATTGAAATGCAGAGCCTTACCAAATACCAGGATTTTATCATACTTCACCAGAACGCCCGATGGCATGACCGACGACGACAGAATCACAGAGCTGCTCTCCGAAATTGGCGATGCAAGATGGGATATCATTACAATTTGTGAAACACTGCGCACGACAGCGACGGAGTCTTGGGAAACGTCGGGAAGGCACTTGTTCTTAGCATCTGGAAATACGAAACCAACACGTGGAGTTGAAATTTTGATGCACAAGCGATGGAAGAATCATCTTCGGCAGCTCTAACCCATTAGTGAAAGAATTGCTTTTGTTGACGTCTCTATTCTCAACAGAGAGCCCATGCGAGTGGTCAGTGCCTACTTTCTGCACGGCGGGTACGCCGACAAGCACGTCCAATTTGAATACGACATCCTTGCCAAGTTACTCTCAGAAACTGATGCTTTCAAATGGTATTTTGTTATTGGTGCTGACATGAACGCAAAAGTCGGGGAGGGTCCAGTCTGCAACATATAGCTGTGGCCAATATGGTTATGGAACCGAAAATGCGCGGGGACAGCGGCTGAAGAACTGGGCAGAGGAACGGCGACTCCGGATCGCAAACACGTTCTTCAAGAAGCAGCCGAAGATCCGCTGGACACATACGAGGCCCGACAAATCGCACGTGCAGCTTGACTACTTTTTGACAAACAACCGGCTCGGGGAAACAATCAAAGATTGCGGCGCGACGGCGACGCTTGATCTCGGTTCCGACCACCGCGCACTACCAATGCGAAGTTCGATTTTCCGAAGGCCTGGGGGACGGCCAAAAAAGCAGAGCAGGAACTCGCAAGCGCGACCACAGAAATGACCGCCTGAGGACACATGTACTTATGAAAAACAAGTTGCACAGCATATGGTCTCGTGCAGCACGGATGGTGGGCGTCCAGATTACGAGAAGATTGAGAAACCAATGTGCTAATCAACGGTTGCAAGTACGATGCCAGAACAGCAGCGCCAGACGACTCTGAGATCGACTGTGTCAACCATATTGGAGCAGAGACGGAATACGCCATCTGAGGATACAGCAACGAGACGGTTACTCAGCAAGTGGACCAGGCTTGCAGTCCGAACAGAGAAACGACGCAACAGGAGATTTGAAGTCCGCCGCATTTTATCGCAATACCGGGACTTACGAAAAATAGTTGGCACAGATTCGCAGCGGAAGAACGAACTCATCCCATACATGCTGGACGCAGAGCACGATAGGCAAACAAACAGATACATTCGCAGATGTTTACGGCCAGCTTCATCGCGATCCTCAACATGATAGGCAGCAACCAGCAAAGCACACGAGCAGACGCGCCCAGGAAATGCATACCAGAATTTTCGATGGAAGAACTGCGAACGGCGCTCCAGCAGCTAAAAGCGGGGAGGTCTACAGATACATGTGGGATCGCAGCGGAGATGCTCAAACGCGGCGGTGAACCTTCTTACATGATATTTTGCTGATGCTGTACAACGACATCACCAATGGGAATGCACCAATCCCGGCCGCTTGGAAAAAGACTGCGGTAAAAGGTATTACGCAAAAGTGGGGATATGAGGTTGCCGCAGAACTACCGGCCTATATCCATCATCCCGCTGCTTTACAAATTATTTGCCAGGTTACTTTACAGTCGGCTGCCCCCAGCTCTCGACAGCGAACAGAGCCCAGACCAAGCTGGCTTCTGACAGGGCAAATCTACGACCGACCACTCGTTCACCATCGGTATATTGCAGGAGACGGCGGAGGAGTGGCAGGCCCCTTTGTGGATAGCCGCGATCGGTTTCAAAAAAGCGTTTGACAGCGTAACACATAGGGGAATATGGGATGCACGCGCCAGCCAAGGTGTCGACCGATGCGACATCAATCTTCTGAAGGACATGTACCGGGACCAAACGGCGACTGTTCGCACCGACAAATTGGGTGAGTTTTTCTCTATGCAACGCGGTACAAAGCAAGGAGATGCGTTCAGCTCCCTACTTTTCAACAGCGCGTCAGAGTACGTGATCAGCATTATGCGAGCAAAGTGGGGGAAGGCGAAGATTGGAATTGGGATGCAAGTGGCGGACAAAGTTTCGTTGTCGAGTTTACGTTGCGTTGATGATATACTATTTGTCGCCTCTTCATTACACCAGGTGTCAAGGACGATTGCAAATCTCAGCGCCGAGGCCGCTGCCGCGGGACTCCACTTACACCCCGACAAGACGAAGACCCTACACAATTCTTTGAGGAGCTACCAGAGGACACCTTTACCAAAAACAGTTACCATCAATAGAATAGCGAATATTTGGGTCGCAAGTTGTCGTTCCACGAGCCGAACAAGGTCGATATTGAACACCGGATGGCCTGTGCGCGGCGCAAATTGCATGCTTTGAGGCAAGAATTAATTGGAAAGCGCTATTCTTTACATGACCGACTTCGCTCATTTAATGGAGTTGTAACGCCCACAATGTTGCATGGATGTGAAGCATGGACATTCACACAGGAATCGCAGAACCGAGTGAAACGAACACAACGTCAGATGTTACGAACGATTATCAATTTACCCATACGCGTTTCGGAACGGCGGGAAAAACCTTCTGGGCCGCAAGATCGCGCGGACAGCGTGCGCAGTACAGACAGCGGGTCGGACGTGGCCAGTGCATTTGCAGAAGAAGACGCGCGACATCAACGACATGAGGCTGAAGCCGTGGATGACACAACAAATGTGGAATCTTGGGTGGAGTGGGTAAAAAGGAGCACGCGCGAAGCAGAAAAACATATGGGCAGTCTTGGGATAGACGATCGGATCCAACAACAACGGCGCCAGAAATGGAAATGGTTGCAGCATGTGGCACGATCGTATGCTTGCGAATGGATACACAAGGTTCTGATGTGGAGCCCGTCAGAACATCCAAAGTTGGTTTCCCAGAGGCGCCAAAGCAGACCAAGCGAAGATGGCTGGATTACATCTCGAGTTTCACTCTACGTTTTTCTGATCGGTTCCAACACGAAGCAAAGACAGGATTGACTGAGGCCAGCTGCGTTCAAGACGCCGCTCCTTATCTTGTGAAACTCGCGTGCACCAGCACGTGGGCCGATCTAGAGGACGATTTTGCAGATTTCGCTATTTCCCTGACGCGTTCCGGTAGTGCTGTATAGTCGTTTTCTTGGCGCTTCGGCCCCACCCTGCAGCGCCCCCGCGGCGTCCCAAGCACGTCGCAATTCGCAACTATCCCCTCCTCTGCCGTCTCCTTTTCCTCCTCCTCCTCCTCCTCACTCCTCCTCCCTCAGTTCTTTCCTTCAGAGTCCATCCGCGGGTTTGTCTTGAAAGGCTTTCCGATTAGAGTTGCGAGGCGGATCAAGCCAGCGTGACGAAGGTAACAACAGGCCTTGCAGGAAAGTTGGCCCGAAAAAGCGCCAAGGACGTCGAAGCCCCTCGTCCCTCTTCTCCTCGCCTCCACCCTCGTCCCATTGTTCTCAACCATCGGTTCGATTTTGTTCGCGTCGTTCGCCCAAGATCTGTCGCCCCCCCCCCCCAAGCAATGTTTTTTTCATGCCGGGGCCGTTTTCTGGCAGCCAGGGGGCCAGAAGCGGCCCCGACGGTCGAAACCGTCGAAAAGAATTGGCGCGGTTCGCTCGGGCCGCGAAGTGGTCTGGGCCACGTTCCTCAAAAATCTGCCTTGGGGCGCATTCTGGCCAGACTTCCGAAGCGGTTCCAGCCGGGACCACGAGGGCGCCCCCCCAAAAAATCGAGAACGTCAGAGGAGAAATCGCTCCTCGTCCGGAGGTCCGGGGAGGAGAGAGGGAAGAGGTTCTCTTTGCTGCTCCCCGTACGACAGGTGCGCACAGCGTCGACACGGTGGCGCCTCAGGCTCGAGCGTTCGAGGTCAAACACCGCCAGTGGCCCAGAGTGGGCCCATATCGAAGATCTGCGCGATCGGAAAGCCGCGATCTCCCAAGGCTGCAGGACCCACGCAGTGCCAGAAGCCAACGGCGACGTCGTAGCGACAAGAACCCGCCGTGTTTCCTCCCACTGCTGCTCCTCCTGCTGATGCCCTCCTCCTCCTCCTCCTCCTCCTCCTCCTCCTCCTCCTCCTCCTCCACCTCCACCTCCACCTCCACCTCCACCTCCACCTCCACCTCCACCTCCTCCCCTCCTCCTCCTCCTCCTCCTCCTCCTCCTCCTCCCTCCTCCTCCTCCTCCTCCTCCTGCTCCTCCTCCTCCTCCTCCTCCTCCTCCTCCTCCTCCTCCTCCTCCTCCTCCTCCTCCTCCTCCTCCTCCTCCTCCCTTCTTTTGCTGCGGCTCCTCCTCTTCCTCCTCCATCCCTCCTGCTGCTGAGCCTGCCCTCTTGCGAAAAACAGAGGGGGGAGGCTCCTACTGATGCTCCCCTCTGGCCCCGCCGAGGATAGCGAGCAAGGATATCGTCGGGTTTCCGCAGGAGCTGAGAGTCGTGCACTTGCGCGCCGAAACCTTCCTGCGAGGCCCTCCCGATCTCGACTGGACCCTAACAGGAAGAGAGGGGTGGAGGAGGAAGAGGAGGAGAGGAGGAGGAGGAGGACGAGGAGGAGGACGAGGAGGAGGACGAGGAGGAGGAGGAGGAGCAGGAGCAGGAGCAGGAGCAGGAGCAGGAGGAGGAGACGAGGGAGGCGAGGGAGGGAGCGAGGGAGGGAGGGAGGAGGCGAGGAGGGGAGGGAGATGGAGGAGGAGGAGGAGGAGCAGCAGCAGCAGCAGGAGGAGCAGCAGGAGGAGCAGGAGGAGTAGGAGGAGGGTGGGGCCTACTTCCTCCCATTTTCTTTATAAGACAATCCCTTCAGACCCATGTCGGCGCCTCGCCGTCTTCGTCCTCCACCTCCCCCCCACCTCCCACCCTTCTCCCCATCCTCATCCCTCCTCCCCTCCTCCTCCCCCTCAGCCTCACTTCTGCTGCTGCTGCTGCTGCTGCTGCTGCTGCTGCTGCTGCTGCTGCTGCTGCTGCTGCCCCTCCTCACCCTCCTCCTCCTCCTCCTCCTCCTCCTCCTCCTCCTCCTCCTCCTCCTCCTCCTCCTCCTCCTCCTCCCTCCTCCTCCTCCTCCTCCTCCTCCTCCTCCTCCTCCTCCTCCTCCTCCTCCTCCTGCTCCTGCTCCTCCTCCTCCTCCCCCTCCTCCTCCTCGCCCTCCTCCCCCACATCCCCCACCCCTCGACAAGCACCCGATACGAGGCGTCGCGCCCTCGACCAGCGCGAGGGAGTACGCGAGGCTGAAGAACGCGGGCGACTCGTCGGCATCGGACGCTGAGGTCTTTGGGGCGATGACGACGACCGACTACGACGAGGGTGGGTGGGGACGAGTCGCCATGAAGCAGGCGGGTCCCGAGGAAACGGGTTATGTACACGTTTTTCCACGAGTTCGGGCCCTCCGCGGATCCACAGGGCCGTCAGAAAACGGCTCGGGGTGAAGAGTTGGTTTAGGGGAAGCCCGCACGGTCCAGGACCCGTTTCCCACAGGACCCGCTTTCTTCATGCCGAGAGGGGGGGTGAGAATGAGGGGCGGAGGACGAGGAGGGGGAGGAGGACGACGAGGGAGAGGGGACAGGGGGATGAGGAACAACAGAAGTACGAGAGGGAGTAGGGGGATGACTAGGACGGGAGGAAGGGACGCAATCAGCGGAACCTCATGCAAACAGTAAATGATCGGCAACGTGTCAATCGATCGGAATACGGTTGTGCCGCCTTTAGCGAGTTTTGTGTTCATCCATGCTTGCACCCATGCGAGGTCGTAATGTGGACACGTGCAGCATCCAGCGTGGTTATCACATTTGCATGAGTTACTTTGGAGTGTGGGTATATTGGCATGACAAGGTACTGACGATGTGCTGGCATCTCGAAGAGTTCCAATGCATACACGTATGACCCGCTCTCGTGTCACACCACACATTACTTGTCGTTGACAAATTGACAGCTCTTTCCAAGGCCAAGTGTGATCAAGCTTCCCAGACCTGACTTGGATCAGTTGGGCGCCATGGTGAACTCAGCAGAGGAGGAGTTGAGCCAAACAGAGCTGACCGGTCGTTTCGTCAATGACTTCGCCATAACGATCGCTTATGAACGGTTTTTGGAAACGAGCCGTGAAGACGCTTTATTCCAAAACCCCTTGGTTCGCACTCTTGCCGGAGACATGGGCGAGAAGCTGTCCGAGACATTTGAGACCTACGTTGGCGGTGTCAATTCCGATTGATGGCCTGAATTCCACAAAACATGGACGGCCGTCCGAACGAAGCTTATCGATGACACCATCGCCCGTTTGCCGGGCTTTGGACAGCTCATGCAGCTCGTGAGTCTGGGCGCCTGTTTCGACACGAGAGCTTGCCGATTGGAGTCTTTCAAGACGTTTTCGATATGAGAGCGGTGCCAGGGTTGCCAGCGTGGTTGCCGCGACAGTTGCGGCGAGGCTCCCAAAGACACGACACGCATGCGCGAGCATGTCTAGAACGAATTTGTTGCACGGGCGGCCGATAATTACGCCTGACGTATTTGTCTGTGAGAGGGCTTGAAATGCCAATGCTAATTGAGCAGATCTTCGGTGGGTGGTTGTGAGGGCACGAAGAACGTGTTCAAATAGTTTGAGTTGTCGAAACAACAATAACAGTTGGTTTGCCTGTTCATGTTCTGCCTCCTTGAACACCGTTTTCTTCGAGATGCGTGACAGGTATGCCGTCCTCACGCGATCTGGCGCACGCATCCAAAAGCCGCTGAGCCTCTTCAACAAATTAGGTTTAACGATAGGTGAATACACGCAGAGCTTACATGGCCACGGTAATGACGAGTGTGACCACAGTCTGCGCAAAGTCATGAAAGAGTACCGCGTGTTGCCGATCCTCCTCCCCGATGTGTGATGCATTTTCGCATTCGCCGACACGTGTGTTCCGAGATATTGTATGTGCTTGGGTTCCTTGATCGGCATATTGTGTTCGTCGCTAGGAATGGCGGTTTTGTTTCAGCGGCGGCCACAGTTCTGGATCCGCATATTGACTTCACCTCGCCGCCAAATTTCCGCGGAATGCGTTTTCCCACGCCAGATGCCTTTGCATCCTTTTTGATGTGTGCGCGCACAGTTTTCAACGAAACGCCCTCAATCGCACATGCAGTGAAGGATTCACAGTTCGATGCGACACCCAGTTCGGTCAACGTAACATTGTTGAGCGCCAGCGGGGAGGGAGAGGTGGAAGGGATAGGATGTCAGATGAGACGCGAACGCACTTGGTTTGCCCCTCTCCCTCTGCGTTCTCCCCATCCACCCTTCCCTCCTCTCCCAGTCCCCATCCACCCCATCCGAGGAGGAGGAAGAGGAAGAGGAGGAGGAAGAGGAGGAGGAGGAGGAAGAGGAGGAGGAGAACCTTCCCATCCTGGCATGCCATCCTCTCTCTTTCCTCTTCCCCCTCCCCATCTCCCCTCCCTCCTCCCCCTCTCCCTTCTCCTTCTCATTGCCGAGCCCGAGGGGGCCCCCAGACCGCCCCACCCCGTGCCTCGCTCCCGCCCTGGCTCCCCCCTCGCCCCGTCTTCCTCTCCCCCCCCCCATTCACCCCGCATCCCCTCTCCTCCTCCTCCTCTCTCCTCCTCCTCCTCCTCCTCCTCCTCCCCCTCCTCCTCCTCCTCCACCTAGTCCTCCTCTCCTCCTCCTCCTCCTCCTCCTCCCTCCTCCTCCTCCTGCTCCACCTCCCACTCCTCTCCTCCTCCTCCTCCTCTCCTCCACTCCTCCTCCCCCCCCCCCACCAGCACACGTCTCCTCTCTCTCGGCCCCGCCCGTCCACGCGATCCCCTCGTCGCCCTCCAGGGGCAGTCACCCGGGGGGGCGCGCCCGCCCTCCCGCGCCCCGCGGGAGGTGGCGCGGACCCTCAAGGACGTCGGCTTCAACAACGAGGAGATGCTGAGCAAAGCCGTTGGCTCCATGAGCGGCGGCTGGCAGATGCGGCTCGCCTTGGCGTGCGCGATGGCCCAGAAGGCGAACTTGCTGCTTCTGGACGAGCCGACGAACCACCTCGACGACGAGGCTCGGGCAGCCAACTGGCGGGTTTGAGCCTTGCCACCGCTGCCGTCATCGCCAGTGTTGCTATACACCATAATTAGCTGCCGCTTGCGATCTGGTGGATTTGTTTCGCGGACGCCGCAAGCGATCAGGCCATGCCCCCATCTTGCCGCAATCTTGTTGCATGGTGCGAACGTGGTGGGCGCTTACACTTTGTGCGCCTGAGTGGTTCACGTGTTGTGCCGTCGCGCAGAGTCCAAACGCGGAGCAATTCTGAGAATGTTGGTTAGTTTGAAGAATGAGATGCGGTACACTCACGCGCGAGCTGTATATGTGCATACATCACACAGAGTTGGTCAGATGCTCCACCTGGCGGACCTGTAATTTTCATTGGTGGAGCACACATCGCGTGCATATCACGGGTGGCAGAGCGCGCAAGAGAGTGCAAGTGCGAAGTTCGCGCACGCGCGCGTCTACGTGTCGCGTGTATTGTATGTTGTGTTGTGGGTGATGTAAATTGTCGTGTGTGAGTCAAATTGTGTATTGTGTGATGCGCACTCGGCATTCGTCTGTTCTGCCCGCATGCGGCAATCACTCGTGCTGTTGTGCCGTCCGTTGTGTAAGATTTGGTGGCAGATGGAGCTTCTGAGTAAGTAAGTACATTCTCCTTCAACCCGCGTCCGATGAGGAGGTTGGGGGACGGGTCTCGCGCGCGGCTCATGTATCTCCCATTGGTTGCCTCAGAATTCGTCTAAGTGTCTGTGACATTGGCTCCTGCACTGGTTTTAGAAGTACCCTAAGTGTCAGTTGACGCTTGAGTGTAAGCTTGAGCTTTGGCGTGCTATCAAGCGCACGTGACACCGTTGGCGTTCGCACGTGTGTTTCCTCGCTGAGTTTTAGACGTCGGTCATACTTCAGGTTTCGAGATAGGTTGAGTTTAGATTGTGGCAAAGGCTCTCGGCTCAGCTTCATCGTTCGCTTCTAATTCGGATTCAAGTGTTCACCACCGCTTAAGATGTAGGTTTATGTTAGCTTTTCTACGTTGATGTAGGTGATCATGCTCAGTCAGTCTTAGCTTTGGTGTTAGCGTGCTATGTCAATTGAGTGTGTTCACCTGTTTGAATATAGCGCGGTTCAGCCTTAGCATTAACGCTGGCGTTGTATGTCACTGTGCATGGCGTGCTGATTAGATCTTTGGTGTCAGTGTTAACTGTGTAGCATTTGAACACAATTGAGTCAGTATTCGCTGTAGCTCAAGACGCAGCTA
>CAUYUJ010020608.1:0-32500 GCA_963575745.1 Prorocentrum cordatum | reverse complement strand
GGCGGCAGTGGCCCCCACCCTGGGAAGCCCGACGGGCCGCACCACGGGGTGCCGCAGGGGCAGTGGCGCCCAGTGGCAGTGGGTCTCGGTCCCGGGGCCGCGCGGGCGAGGGGCGGCTCGGCCGCCGCGGTGCCCGCCAGTCCCAGCCTCGTGGTCGCCGCCGGGCCCCAGGGTCAGAGCAGCCGCAGCCGCCCCAAGTGCACTACACGTAAGAGTGGCCCTTCGGCGGAGTGACCTCTGGTGCGGGCCCACTGGGGCCCCCCGATCGCCGAGCACAATGCGACAGTAATTAGCGTCCTGCGCGCGTGTGCTCGGTCCCCCCGCGGCCCCCAAGAGCCGCGCACCAAAAAGGCTGCTGTTGCCCAGGGTCGCTCTTGCCTGTAGCCGACTGAGGTCGGGTGGGCGGCCGTCGAGCCTGGGCCTGCGCCGGCGGCGCCTCCGAGGGCCGCGGCGGGGTCGGCGTGGCCGCAGGGAGGGCGCACCCGGCGAGGCCAGCGGGGCGGCAGCCCTCGGCGGGGGGGCGCCCCCACAGCCGGGGGCGGCCCCACCGGGTCAGACGGTGGGTCCCACTCGGTCAGCCGGTGGGAGGCTGCCGCCTCGGGACAGACGGTGGGAGCGCACAAAGCGTGGCCACCGCGGCGGCTGCCCGAGAGAGTCGTCCCGTGGGCCCGCGGGGAGGACGCCAAGGCTCTGTGGGGCGGTGTCGTCTCGGGGGGCGCACACGTCGACGCCGAGCCCAGAGACGTCGGCAGGGTTTTCGTCGACGAAGGCGTCGGGGAGGCGCGGGGCTTCGTCGGCGCAGCGCTCACGTCGCCGCCGAGACCAAGCGGGTCGTAGTCCTCGTCAAATGCCTCCGCACAGGCTTGCTCGAACTGTCGCGCGAGGTGGGGAGCCCGTCGGCTGGTGCCGCCCTCGGGAGGCTGCATGGCCCCCAGCGCGCTGGTGCGGCTACGGAAGGGTGCGGTGTGGAGGGTCATGAAGAGCCACCGCCGTGGGGTACAGAACCGCCGCCAGCTTGCGTCCTCACATGGCAGCGTCGACAACATCCCGAAGGAGGTTGTGCGGGTGGACTGCTTCGGTGGCGAGGGCATCAACTTCCCGGTTGAGCCACTCGGCCGTAATACGGTGCGGCCAGTGTTGGTGCTTTCTGTACTCTGGTGGTTGGCTACCTTTTCGGTGCGAAAAAGGAAAGACATCGCAGTCCTTTGAGCCTGGACCACACGATGGATCTGCAGCCACACGTGGGCGTCAGGGCCTTCTGGCGGACCAGCGCGGGTGCGCCCCAAGCCGCCGTCAATAACCGCTTGGTCGTCAACGAGCGCGTGTGTGTGGGAGGGGGGGGACGCTCCGCCACCGCCGCAAGGTGGAGCTTCCATCATGTCTCGGCGCTCGCCGGGCGGTGGTGCCCCCCGCCTGGCGGCAGCAGCGCCGGGGCTGGGCCGCAGGGCGCCGTCGCCCCGCCTGCTGGGGTTCCCCTCAGGCGGGGCGTGCACGCACGCGCACCACCACCCACTACGCACACGCGCGCGGAGCCACAGGTCCGCTACGACACGCGTCCGCGGATAGAGAAAATCAGCGCCATGGTAAGGGATGGGAGGGAGGGGTAGGACGTCAGATATGACGCGAGCGCACCTAGCTTGCCCTCTTGCCCCTCCTTCCCCTTCCCCCGCGCCTTGGCCTCCCTCCCTCCGCGCGCCGGGCATGGTTCCGCTCGCAGCAGCCCCCATCGCGCGCAGCTCCCCCTAGCTGAGGTGCCAGTGGACCCTGCGCTCGGGAGACTCTCCATGGGATCCCCAGGGGATCCTATGGGATCCCCCCCCCTAGGATCCTATCCCCCCATGGGATCCCCCCCCCCCATGAAGAGTCTCCCGATGCGCTACGCCGCAGCCCCTGCCCCACACCCAGCGGGCACGGCATTTTGCTGCTGGCAGTCCGACACCCAGAATGCAAATCTCGTCACTTGCAGCACCTAGTCGGCCCATTCCTGGGCGCCTCCGTTGTACTTGCACCTGTTCTTCCGCGCACTGGGCATCGGCAGCGCCCCTGGATGCACCGACGCCGCGGCTCGGCCGCGGCCACGGTCCCCACCACCGCTGCTGGCCGCGCCAGCGCGATCGGGACGGAACTCTTCCGCATCTGCGTGCCCTCTGTTTTGGTTCCTCCTCTGAGCGGCCGCTGTGTGTGTGTGTGTGTCTCTTCCCCTCCTTCCGCATGCTGGCCAGTTCGCTCCTCGGCTGCCCCGAATTCGCTTCCCGCTGGCGCAGTCTACCTCTGCCCCGCCGCAGACGTAAAGAGCGTTTCGGCGCTCGCCGCACGCCCCGCTGCGCGAGAGTGCCCCTGCGCCCGGTTCTCCCGTCCGCGGCCGCCGTTTCGCTTCTCCCCCCCTTCCTTCTGCATGCGGGTTAATTCGCGGCTCCATGCCCTGGTCTCGCTCGGTCGCGCGAGCGGATTGCCTCTGCCACGCCGCGACGCAAAAGTGTCTCGGCGCGCTGGGAGTTCTGGACGAGGCCGCAAAAGCGGCCCGCAAGGTTAGAGCGGCGCCCCGGCCCGCAGAAGATGCCGAAACTTGTGCGGGCCAGGGCCAGGAGAGGTTGCGCCTGGTTTGCGCACGCCTCTTCAGTCGCAGCGCCCACCCAGACGTAACCCATCACGGGGCCAGTGCAGTCGCAGCGCCCCCGGCCGGGGTCATCGTCAGATTCCTGTGGCGGCCGCGGCTGCGTGAGGGGCGTTTTGGCCCAGCTCCTCTTGCAGGTCGGGGAGCTGAGGGCCTTCGCCGGGGAGGCCGCAGTGGCGGGTGTGGGGCGGGAGCCGCCCCCCTTCCTCGGCGAAGAGCATGGTGAGCAGCGCCCGGTGTTGGTCGGCAGAGACCACCTGGTGGGTCGCTGCCTCCCCGGCACCAGCGGCACAGGGGGGTGAGTCGTCGGCCGACACCCCTGCCCGCGAAAGACACATCCGCACACGCACCCAGACGCGGCGGCACCTGCCGACAGGGACAAGGAGGGATGGCGGGGCCAGGGAAATAGTGCAGACGCACAGAAGAGGGGAGGTCGGAGGGAGGAAAAACGTGGATAAACGGCACGGAGGGGTGGAATGGAAAAGGAACAGAAGGAGGGCAAGCAGAAGGAGAACGATAAGAGCGAGGACGAGGGCGGGGATGAAGGCGAGCAGACCGAGCAGGAGGAGGAGGAGGAGGAGGAGGAGGAGGAGGAGGAGTTGGACGTGCTAGGAGGGAGTAGCGCAACGGGCTCGGGAGGCGGCCAGGACTTGGGATCCCAACCGCCCGCAGAGTCCACACAGGCAGGCAGAGGGCCCAGCAGCTGCAGCCGCCACGTGCACGACAGATGTGCCCTCGCGGATTCGGTGCAGCCCCTCGGGTGAGGGAAACGGCCCTTGACGATCCATGCTAAATTATGTTTGCCCTTTCTCGTGAGGGCCGTGCAGGACGAGGAGGAGGAGGAGGATTCGGATTCGGATTCGGAACGCTTGCGAAGCAAGATCACATAAGATTACTTGGGACGTAGCCCTCGCTCGAGTCGCGAAAGGTACTCCGTCCTCTTCTTAGTAATCAGGAGGGGCTTGCAGGGACTCGCGAGGCTCCGAGGCTGCTCACTCCCGAAGAACCCGCAAGATTTACAGATCCAAACTCGTGGTTCAGCACGACGAATCATGTAGTGAGAAGCATGCACCCAACCACCTGCAAGATGGACCCCCACAAGAGGCTGAAAGATATCTCCCGAGACACTCCAAAGGAGCACAAGCGGAGAGCCAGTCGGCGCGCCGTGCCTTGATGCACGAGCTCTTGCAGATCACGCAGCTCAGCCCGTCCTCGGAGACCACGTGCTCCGATGTGAGCAGGGCGAGAACGGCAGCGGCGGGAGGCGGAGGAATGGGCGGGGGAGGAGGGGGAGGAGCAACAGTGGGGAAGGCAGCGGCAGCATCGGCCTCGGACCTCCGTTTTTGTTAGCCTGCTTGAGCTCCCTATCTGCGATGGTGGCTTCAAGTGTGGCTCTCAATAAACGTTTCCTGACCAAACCTGCCTTCCTTCCCCACGTGGCAATCCTGAAACGCGTATCCTCCGAAACTTGGTGCCGTGCTGCTGCAATTCGGTCCAGCTCATCTGCAACGATGTTACCTGATAACATCCAGATTCGAACTTGCCGCGAGACAACTTCTGAAGGAGAAAGGTGAGACGGTACCCAAAGGACAGTGATCTGTTCATGTGGCCTGTTCTGGAAGTGCTTGCTAATCTCTCTCCATCCTGAGGAAAGGGCTCCACTCGGTATCCTCCACTTTCCTTCCCACCACCCGCGAACGACCTCATCGTTGTCTGAAACGAAAGTCACGTGGCCGGTGGTGAAGCGAAGACCTAATTCGAGATCTTGCACTTCTCCTCGAGCGACAGTATGGGGTAGTCCAACAAGGGGCCCAAAGGTAGAACTAAAGATATTGAAAGGGTCGACCGAGCCGATCTTGACGATGCTTAAACCTACCCTCCGAAGACGCACATCACTGGAATCATTGCTTCCCGAGGCGGCCCCACACAAAATAATCGGCTGCGAGATAGTACCATGCCCCAGACACCCTGGTGTGAGGCCGTTGTTGAGGCCCGTGGTGGCCCACTGCTCGCTGTCGGCAGGTGTTTCCACCTGTACCTTGCACCTTGGGATCAAACCGCGATGCCAAAGACATGCTTCAACTTCGCTGTGGCGAATAGCTTCCAAGATGAGCTCATCCGAGTCGACATATACTGGATGCCCTTTTTTTACGAGAGCAGGTCCAATGTCTGTGTAGTGGTGTCGCTGGCTCAACTTGGCAGCGTGGGCAAATATTCCCTGGCGAAAGTCCTGCTTCGTGCTTGCGGGTCTCCAACAACGCACCTCCAGCAGCAATGCAAAGAAAAAGCTCTGCGAGTTCCCTCCCATGAGGCACATCTTGCAACTGCGCGAGTCGAAGACGGAGGCTCTGGTTATCTACCCCTCCCTCAAGCCCAGCCCCACAGTAATGGCTAGACGCCTCCTTCCGCTGTAGGGCTTGCAAACTTGAGGAGTAGTCATCCAAGAGCCCCCGTGCCTGGTCCAGAGACTGCAACTGGTTAGCACCAAAGTACCACGAAAAGCCGGGACCGTGCCAAACGTGAGGAGCTTCGGGGTCCCAACCCGTAAGAAGAAGCTGATGTATTAGAGCTCCGAACGGACCCCGTATGTGGCGAGTACGTCTGTTCGGTTCAAGTTTCTTCGTTTGGTCGACGACGATGGGGCAAGCTCGTGCAATCCCTGGACGTGCTTTATCATTGTGAATCCGAATGTGGAGCCACTGGCGTAGACAAAGTAGCGGGTGCCTAATAGCTGGGTCCAAACCAGGGGTTCTGAGATCCAAGACGGTCGTAATGCACCTCCCCCGTTTATTGTTCTCAGACGCAGCAGTAAGACGACGCCGCATGCCCAACGGATGAGCTCCAAAGGCCCCGTACGATTCGGAACCATAAGAGGCTCCAGCTTGGGGCCCAGCTTGCTCCACCTTCTTGATGATGAGATACATACCATTTCGAAGCGCCTCCGGACCTACGAAGTTTGCGGCCCTGCTGCGCTGCTTCGACGACACGCTGCCCACGAACTTGACGAGCTTGTCGCCTGCCTGCACGAGTGTCCACTCCTAAGTAAGACGCTTGCAATACTGGTGTAATATCGATGCCCTTCTGCTTCAGCCTCAGAGCGACGCGCTCGGCCACTTGGAGCGACGCGCTCGGCCACTTGGTGGACTGAACAAAGTATCGCGCTCTTGCTTGCGAGCGCCAGAGACTCCTGCTCAAAAAGGTTGGTGAGATCGCCGACGGTGAGAACCTAGCGCGCCAAGGTAGAGATCATCACTCCATATTATTTTCTCCATCTCTGCATTCATGACGTGCTTCCGTCCCAAAATATGGTATGCCAAGCATCTGGCGAGCCTGGTAGCTGCTCATACCCCTTGGATGATGGGCTGAGTAGGTTGAAATCCTTCCGAATGCGCTCCTAGTTGCGACAAGATGCGCGTTGCTCCGCACAGCTGCCGCTCTAAAGACAGCAGTACGGGCGGAAAGCCAAGCCGGAGTACGGCAAGAACCAGATTCTTGAATTTGACGTTGTCATTACAAAAATTTTGGTATCCAAAACCGCATGGCCGCATGTGGCCTGGAGCTCCCCAGCGACGTCGGCATCCAGGGTCCTCTGAGAGACTTCCAGAAGAGGTGAGTTACCTTCAATTGCAGCATCCCAGGCTGGCGCCTCGTCGCGTGGCCACTGTCTGGCTGCCTGGTCCAATCATCTCTGGCCAAGCTTCAGATGCGGCAAAAAATGGCAATAATCCCATGACGCGATCCCCTGACGACTTTGGGTAAAAAGCGACCGAAACATACCATTACTTGCCACGGCTATTTCAAGGCCCCCTCAATCGCCTCGTAAACTCGCGCAAGATCCTGCAGGGCGTCATCTGGAAGACGTTCGATATCGAGCGGGTTGAGCTGGTCGATGTCCGTACCTACCGTTGATAATATTATGTTGGTTGCGTTGCGTATTTGTTGGGGCCCCAAAGGGGGGCAGTTGTTTGGTTTGGGCAGCTTCACGAACGATGCTAAAAATCTCAACCATGGCATCGGGATCGAAAGCTTCAGGGGCCCACAGGGACTGGAACTGCTTGGCGCTGGCATCTACAATGTCCTTGGGGTGATACAGCCTTTTGCCTTGATCTGGATACCCTTCAGCTGCGAGGGGGACACCTCGTAGACTGCGGCGCACTGCGCCCAGCGAGCTCTCCTGGACGATCCAGTCCTGGAAAGGCCTAAGTAAAGCCTGAACAGCCCGACGCCTAGAACGCCGTGCAGTTCCCCCTGCCTGCATGAGCATACGTTCGAGTAACTCAATACCACGCTGCGTGACATCTCCTAATATGTGGACCCAGTACTCCCACGAGAAATGCTGGTGACCTTCAATGATGACTGCCTGCACAACTTCAGGAAAGTCCTGCGAAAGCTTCCTTGCCACACCTGCGAGAGTTTCGATCTGCTGCGCTCCGTTGTCTCTGACTCTGCGCCGATGCAGTCTGCTTAAAACAGCGCGAAGCCGAGGCCACCATGCGGCAAGTTGGTCACTGAGAGGGAGTGTCCTTGATGCGCTCAGCTCTGCGCGCGGCACGCATGACGAGTTGACGAGAGTCCGCCCTAGACTTCCCTTCAAAGACTTGCCCATGCTGCTCCAAGATGTCGTGCTCGACAGCACCAGCACGAACCCAAGAAGCACGCACACCACCGACGCGCATGACGTGTGCTCCACCAGCCACGAAGGCGCCTGAAGATGCTACGACAGGCCGCGCCTGCTCCGCAGACCGGCGACAGAAGCCCACGCAGGTCTTGCGGGCGCCCCAGAGGCCACGGGGGGCGCAGAACCGGGGCCCCGCTGCCTCTGCCGCCTCGCCCCTAGAAACACCTTACTAAGGAGCCTCCTCCTCCTCCTCCTCCTCCTCCTCCTCCTCCTCCTCCTCCTCCTCCTCCTCCATCTTCAGCCTCGTTCAAACTGCGGGGGGCCCGGCGGCGGGGCACTTCATTCTGCCGACTGGCGCCATGCCGAGACCGCTGCGGCCCAGCTTCTAGAAGAGGCACGCGCGACCAGCTCGGGCTCCTCCTCCCAGACCCCCGAGCTCTGAAACTGAAATGGGTCTTCGAGGCCCTCGAGGCCGACCTGAGCGGCGGCGTCCCGGGGCCCCTTGGACCCTTGCAGCGAGTCTCCCAAAAGTTGGCCACATGCCTCTTGATTTTTTTGCTGAAAGGCCGCGCGACGCTCTTGTTTCTTAAGCTTGCTGGCTTGCGACTTGCCACCTAAATGCGCGGCTCGACTAGGCCTCTGAACCTGCGGCGGCTTCTTGGGGGGAGTCAGCGATCGAGCGATGGGCTGCATGCCCTCGCTATGCAGCTTCACCGAGTTACCGCAGCGCGTGCCCCATGGCACGTCGAGGACTGGAGCAATCCCAAGAACGCATGGCGCCGCAGACCTGGACGCAAGCAAGAAATCTACGTGCGACGCACCTGTGCCTGCGATGCAAGTGCGTTCTAGATCCGAAGTGAAAACCACCCATCCGACCTTCACGATATACCCACACCGAGCGAGGTCCTTAGACTAAAGTCCACCACCCTGATCCAGGGAATCTGCAGGGAGGCCAGTAGAGCCCCAACTCTGGACAGCCTCCTAGCACTATCCCCATTCAAGCCCAGCGAGGAGGTACCCTGATATGAGAGAACAACTAGTCTATACCCTTGGAAATGGGCAACTACAGGAAGATACCCATCAAAGGCCTCCAACGCCTAACTAAGCTCGGGCTAATCACTGGGATTGGCGAACGGGTGCACCTGTCGATGACACTGGGCTAAAATCAGTTCTCCCCCCTCTCATTTGGCTTGATCACTGTCGACCTTGCCTGGGTGAGGTTGGTTGAAAAGGCTTTCAACTTGGCGTTGCGGAACTTCCTGACCCAACCCTCCTCCTGGGCCTGATCAGCCTCTGCCTCTGCCTCTCCCTCGGGAAGAGACTTATGCGACGTCGACGTGGCCGTGGGAGGAGGAGCCTGTCTTGTTGAAGTCGTCGCGCAGGCTGCAGGCTCGCCCGCGCTCGTGGACACTCACGTACTCGCCAGCTTCTTGGCCTCCTCCGCTGCCGCGAGCTTGGCCTCGGAGGTCTTGCGCGCTGCCTCGCGCACGGCTGCCTCATGCAACTCTGGGGCCTTCTGGGCTCGGGCGTCGGCGGCCGTCGAGGGGCTTGCGCCGGCTGCGGCAGCGGCGGCGCCACTCGCTGCCGCGCTCCCCGCATCGGTACCTCCGCCGTCCCCGTTGCCCGTCTTCGGCCCTGTAGACTCCATCCACATCTTCTGCTGCCGATCGGCGACCGTCTTCTTCGAAGCCTCCATCCTGGTTTTCCACCCCTGCACCTTGGTACCTCTGTCGTTCAAATTGGCGTAGCTCTTCGCGTTCACCTTCTTCACATTCGTACTCATCCAAACGACTGAAAATTGCTCGTCCCGTTGAAGATCAAACATCATTTGCTCTTTGCCTGGGTCTTTCTGCGCGATATCAATTCCAATCCCAGACTCTCTTCTTAGAATATTCTGGTGTGGCCAAAGCAAATGCACATTCTTGTTCGCGCTCCTCACCACGTCTAAGAATCCCTCTGCATTTGACCACCTGTGTAACCACTTGCTCATGTTTGAAAGTACACTCTTTCCAGACGCTGGTAGCTCGCTTGACCGTCTCGTCCGTGCTGATGGGCTTGTTCTCGGACGGGCCTCCCGCTTTGACAGCACACACTTGTTCCAACAAGACGTTCTTGGTGTTGAGGCCAGAAGTTTCTGCCAACATCTTGGTCAACAACGCTTGAACCTCGGCTGGGCTGGCGTCCTTGCCTTTGCCCTTGCCACTCCTCTTGGAAATACCATTGACAAAAACTAACTGGTTGTTGCTATCCTGCCCACTACGATCCTCATGTTTCTACTTCGGTTTGTATATTTTGACCGTGGTGCGACACTTGGCACATTGATTGTTCCTATTTGGAGAACACATCATTCCACTCGTGCGTGTGACACCGATTGTATGTGCTCCAGTGTCTCCCTCCCTTGTCTGACATCGCAACGATCTGACAAATCGGCCTTGTGTCTTACTCTCGCTGCCAGTAATTGCTATCCACGTGGGAAGGAAGGACTGGCACCCCTCAAGCACCCCGAGGAGGCGCAGGGTTGGGCGTGTGTGCCTGCAAAATGCGGCTCGTGCCCGATTTGTTTGAGGGCGAGGAGGAGGAGGAGGAGGAGGAGGAGCAAGGGGAAAAGAGCAAGGAGCAGGGAGCAGACGAGGTGGTGAGGGAATTTGGGGGGGCATGGTGCGGGTAGGTGCCGGGTGGCGCGAGGACGGGTAGGGAGGGACGGAGAAGAGGGGGAGGGACGGGAGCAAGGGAGAGGACAAAAAGGGCGGAGGGGAAGAGGGGGAGGGGGCCTGCGGAGGGCAGGGCTTGCAGCTGCCACCTTTCCCGATCCCCAGAGGTCGGCGATAAGACGAGCGGGGGCGACTCTGCGACGCAGGACCCCATGGCGATGAACTTCGCCGATGTCGATAGCGACAAGCTGGCCTTCCCCACGCCTGAGAAGTTCCCCGGCGCGAGCGGCTTGGGTAAGGATCAGTGCGAGGAGGGAGGGAGGAGAAGGAGCAGGAGCAGTAGAGGGAGAAGAAGCCAGGGGACGAAGAGGAGGAGAGGGGGAGAATCATGAGGGGAGGAGGAGGAGGAGGAGGAGAGGAGGAGGAGGAGGAGGAGGAGGCCTGGGAGGCTTAGCCCCTGGGCGCTGACAGTGTCTGGCGGGGCAGGTGGCAGGCAGTTTTAAGCAGCACGTGCGTCGAGGTGGCCTGTCAGACAGAGGCGCGCACGCACGTAGTTTGAGCAGCCACGTATCTTAGTTGTGCCATGGTTGTTGCCGACTGGGCAGCAGTTTCGAGACCCGGCCGCCCGAGGAGCGATATGGCGCGCCCGAGTGAAGCAGTGAAGGATGAGTCGACCTCCCTGTAGAAGGCGACTCTTCCTCCCCCCCCTCCTCCTCCTCCTCCTCCTCCTCCTCCTCACCTCCTCCTCCTCCTCCCTCCTCCTCCTCCTCCCCTCCCCCTCCTCCTCCTCCCTCCTCCTCCTCCTCCTCCTCCTCCTCCTCCCTCCTCCTCCTCCTCCTCCTCCTCCTCCTCCCTCCTCCTCCTCCTCCTCCTCCTCCTCCTCCTCCTCCTCCTCCTCCTCCTCCTCCTCCTCCTTCTCCCCCTCCTCCTCCTCCTCCTCCTCCTCCTCCTCCTCCTCCTCCCCTGACGGGAGGGGATGGCGATCGTGCCTCCGGCCCTCGGGAGGCAAGGCGGGGGACGCGGAGGGGACGGGAGAAAGGGGGCGGAGGGGGAGAGGAGGTCCCTCGATTACGGCTCGGGGGCCACGCAGAGAGCGGGGCCGCTCCAGAGGGGAGGTTCCTGGACTACGGCCCGGGGGCCACGGCGCCCAGGGAGAGAGCGGGGCCGCTCCGGAGGGCGGCGACGAGGCCCGAGATGAGGCCTGCGCCCACCGCGAGCAGGCCCGCAGGAGAGGAGCGGGACGTCGTCCTCGGGGAGGTCGCGGAAACGCAGGCGGCCGCAGTCCGAGGAGGACGACGACGGCGAGGCGGAGGACGTCCGCAGAGGGCCAGCATCAGCAGCGGCAGGGGCAGCCGGAAGGCCGCGCGAGGCGGCGGGCGCCACTCGCCGGCGGCCACTTCTGGGAGGCACGAGGCCTTGGAGTCAGAGGCGGCCCGCTGAGTCCAGTCACGGCGCGGCACGGCCGCCCGCCAGACGAGCGCGGGGGGGACAAGGGAGGGAGAGGGGGGGGAGGAGGAGGATCAGGGGCAACGTGGGGGGGGGTAGGCTCGTCGCCGAGAGGGGCCACGTGGCCCACCCCGCACAGGAAAGGGCGGATGCGCCAAGGGGGGCCTACCGCCGGTCTATCGGCGATGGATCGCCCCCCCTATCGTTCCCCCTCGGGTCAGCAAGAGGCTAACCCGTTTGTTGTTCGTGCCCTGCTTATCAGGCTCTGGCGGTGGTGGAATGATGCGAGCGCCCCAGCTGTTGCAGCAGACGGGTCCGCAATTTGTAGGCTTGGAAAGAGGAGGAGGAGGAGGAGGAGGAGGAGGAGGAGGAGGCGGAGGAGGAGGAGGAGGAGAAGGATGGAGAAGGAGGAGGAGGAGAAGGAGGAGGAGGAGCGAGCCAGGCTGTCGAATGGTTTCGGCCTTCCTGTTAGGCCTCCGGGGACTTCTGGTGGAAAGGCAGCACCAGCAGGAGTCGGCAGCACCCGCTGCTCTCACTCGCTCGCCTCCCTCGTCCCCGGAGCCCCGCGGAGGGCGGCGAGCCCGCGCCCCCCGGAGCGGCCCCCGGCCTCCGCGGCAGGAGGTCCCCGTCGTGCTGACGCTGGCGGGCGCCACCTTCCAGCACGAGGGCGCCGAGACGCCTGTGCTCAGCGGCGTTGACGCGCAGGTGATCAGAGCCCCGAATCATCAGGGGTAACTCGGGTCAGGGTTAACTCGGGTTCGTTTTTCGGGATTCCGGACCCGACTTACCCGGATAATTGGGGCGTCCAGAGCCCCGAATGGGCTAACTCGGGTTCGTTTTTCGGGAATCCGAACCCGAGTTACCCCGGGCCCGAGTTACCCCGGATAATTCGGGCGTCCAAGGTGACCCTGCACAGCCGCGTGGCGATAGCCGGGGGCTCGGCGGGGCCGAGGGCGCGCTGTGGACGGGCGGCCGGGGCGCAGAGAGAGTCGCCCGGGCGATGCGGGGTTGGTCCGGAGAGTCGTGGCAGGCAAGGCGCCCCTGACCCCTGGCCTCAGGGGGGCCATCTGCCGCAGCCCCCTCCAGCCTCCCGTCCCCTCTGGCTTTCTCCTCCCCGTCGTCCCCTCCTCCCCCCCCCTCCTCGTCGTCCCCCCCTCCCCCCTTTATCTCCCTCATCTTCCTCCCCCCCTGTCCCCATGTCCGTCCTCGTCCTTCTCGTCCCCCTCATCCCCCTCCTTCTGCCTGCCCGTATCCCCAGACCTCCTTTCCTCCATCCTCCTTTGATTATCCCCCCCCTCCCATACGCCACCTCCTCTTACGCCACCTCCTCTTCACAATACTCCCACCACGTGCCCTCACTGTCTTCGTTCATTGGAGGGGCATGAAGGAGCCATTTGCGACGATGGTTGTCGACTCGACCGCGACGATGTCGCCGCGCAGCCCTTGAAGGCAGCGCGAGGCAACAGCAGACAGTGTACAGGGGAGCGGGGGGCTGGCAGCAAGAGGCAACATGTGCTGAGCGGGAGGAGGACGAGAGAGGGAGACGGGAAGGGGACGGGACTAGGGGAGGAGGGAGGAGGGAAAGGGAAAGGAGGGACAAAGAAGGAAAGGGAGATGAAGGGAGGACACCAAAAAAACCTCCCAGCCAAGGTCGGCAAGAATGGTGCGGGCAAGTCGACATTGCTGTCCATCTTGGCAAGGCGACTGGCAGCCACTGGCTCCTTGGGGGTACCAACACGCACGGGGTAGGGGAGACGGACGACAACCACCACCGCCACGACAGCGAGGACGGCCATGACGACGAGGAGCAGGAGCAGGAGAGCTGGAGAGGAGGAGGGAGAGCAGCGGAGGTGCGCCCGCTCCGCCCACAGGAGGGGCTACTGAGGAGGAGGGCAGGGGCGGCGGGCAGCCTGGAGAGAGGGAGAGGGAGCGAGGGAGGGAGGAGGTGGCGAGGGAGCGTGGGATGGGAGGAGGGAGGGAGGGCGGAAAGGGGGAGGGAGGGAGGAAGGAGGAGGCTGGGCGGCAGAAGGGGGGAAGCAAAGAGGCAGAAGGAGGGTGCCAGGAGGAGGAGGAGGAGGCTGAGGAGGATCAGTGTAAACCCAAAACTCGTCAGCGATGCTGCAATAAATCCTCCCTCCAAGTTCCCTCTTCAGAGGTCCCTACAAGCCCCGTTGTACAAAGACTGTCTGGAAATCCTGAATCGTGCCAAAACACCAGTCCTGGGATCTCAGCGCCGCGCATCAGCATTACTGATGGGTCCTGACGATCCTGCATCGTGCCAGAACACCCCGGGAACTTCAACGCCTCGAATCAATGTGGCTGTTGCGCCTTGACAGTCCTACATCGTGCCGAAACACCGCTTCTGGGACGTCAACCATGAGAGTCCTTGAATATGTTGCAAACTCGTAAAGGCGATTGCGCGCGGCGCTAAGGCGACAGCCACATTTTAGAAAAGGAGCCGCCATCCATCCGTGAAACACTTGCAAGACAAATGCGCGCGGCGCTAAGGCGAGAGCCACATGTTGAAAGCCGCCCGCCCTGCATCCGCAGAAATATCACAAGCGTTTAAGACCAACTTGCGCGGCTTAGGCGAGAGCCACATGTTTAAACCCCCAGCCCTCCATCCGTGAAATTGCTGCAATTCTCAAGCGTATGGATCATGAGTGGTGGCAAGGTCTCCCACCAAACGCCAGGCCCGCTCTACCGACGCGTCCCGGGAGTCGCCAGGGAGGAGCTAATGATAAGGGAAATGGATGGAGCAGAATATTCGGCAGGGGGCATCCGCGTTGACGGGTTGCAGCGTCGGCTGCAGAAGCGGCAGAGGCGGCGGGAGCTGGAGACGGAGCCAGGACAGGACAAGGAGGAGGAGGAGGAGGAGGAATATAGGATCAGGAGACAAAAAGGAAAGAGAGGGAGGAGGAAGAGGAGGAGGGGGAGGAGGCCGAACAAGTTCTGCTGGGCGAGATCGCGACCGACACGCACGATGAGAGGCTCTCAACATTCGACATGGCGAGACTGGTGTCCCCGAAGCTGGCCCCAGACCTTGGGACACTCGCTGCCTGGAGGTATACAAGCATTCGGAAGCGAGGCGACACGTTCAGAACAAATGCCACCACGGGGGGGAGCACGCAGGAAGGTTGACAGCTTGCGCCACCCTCCTCCTCCTCTTCCTCCTCCTCCTCCTCCTCCTCCTCCTCATCATCATCATCATCAGCATCGTCATCATCGGTCGATGAGGGCGCCCACCAGCATCTCGGAAGCGCCGAGACGTTTCGACTGCACTGTCGGCCAAAGACCCGTGGGGGTATTTGAATAGCAAAACATATGGTTTGAAGGGCGGCCTCGTCGAACCTAAGACGGATGAAAAAGTGCCGCCGTTCTCCCCAACATTGGCAATCTACCACATCCACTTCGTGAGTGACCTATCATAGAAGTTCGATGTGGTTGATTCCGTTGCTGGCGAATGCCGTGTGACGGAGGAGAGGATGAGGAGAAGCAAGAGAAGGAGGAGGAGGAGGAGGAGGAGGAGGAGGAGGGGGAGAAGGAGGAGGAGGAGGAGGAGGAGGGAGGAGGAGGAGGAGGAGGGGGCAGAGGAAGAGGGAATAAGAGGAGGTGCTGGTGAAGGAGGAAGAGGGAGAGGTAGTCGAGACGAATGATGTGTGTGTGTGTGTGTGTGCCTCGGCCTGTCCTACACAACAGTGGGCCAGCGCCTGGAGGAAGAAGGAGGAGGACGGAGAGAGGGAGAGGAGGAGGCGGAGGAGGATGAGAGAGGAAGAGGAGGAGGAGGAAGCGGAGGGTGAGGAGGAGGAGGAGGGTGAGGAGGCGGAGGCGGAGGAGGAGGCGGAGGCGGAGGGGGAGGCGGGGGCGGAGGCGGAGGCGGAGGAGGAGGAGGCGGAGGAGGAGGAGGAGGTGGAGGTGGAGGAGGAGGAGGAGGAGAAGGACGGGGAGAGGGAGGAGGAGGGCGCGGGCGAGGCAGAGCGAGAGGCCTGGGGCGGCCACGTCGGCCGCGGAGGCGCAAGCGCCCGCCCGCCCAGGCCTGCCCCTCGGGGGCCAGCTGTGGCAGCACCCGAGCCTGCGGCTGGTGTACGTCCCTCGCCGCACCGGGGGAGCAGACCACGTTTCGGGTCTCCCTCCTCCTCCTCCGCCCCCTTGCATCCCCCCTCCTCCCTCCTTATCCTCCCTCCTCGTCCTGCTCCTCATCCTCCTCCTCATCCTCCTCGTCCTCCTCCTCCTCCTCCTCCTCCTCCTTCCTCCTCCTCCTCTCTCCTTCCTCCTCCTCCTCCTCCTCCTCCTCCTCCTCCTCCTCGCCTCCTCCTCCTCCCCCTCCTCCCCACCCCCATCCCCGCCCCCCATTTGCAGCCCTCTTTGGCCCAAGACCTCACGCGCGCGGACACAGCTCCCGCTGGCTTTCCACGGATATAGCTGGTCCGCGGCACGGACAGGAATTGTTTTTCCCACCGCCGTCCATATCGATGTGTTCACTCCCACAGTTGCGCGGGCCTCCAATCATTGTACTCAGCCGAGTTATCACGGGAGATTATTATCAACGAGCGGCATTGGCGGCCTTTCTTGTCGGAGTTCGAGCACAACTTGGAGGACAAGAATCGCGTGCTGGACCCAGAAATCATTACGGTTTCGACCCGAGGGTGGCGGGCGTTGCCGAATTTGCGGTTGCGTCCGTCCTTGCCCATCCCATTGAATTTTGATATTTACAACACGGACAAGTCGACACCGCTGCAGGGGGCTTGGCCAAACAAGTCACATCTGACGCCCAAGCCCAGCGAGCGCCCCGGTTCCATCACCAAGACTCGCCGAGCCCGTCCGCCGACAAGAGCAGTGCGAACGCGAGGTTGCTGAGGTTAGGCGGCGTGTTGACGTTGCCGCGACACTCAACGAGGACCTATCCCAATATGTTACTACCACCAAGCGCGCCCTTGCAGCCGATGAAGCCATGCGCCCCACCGTTAACATCGAGTCCCTCTGCATTCGGAACCGCGCCCGATTCAAGAATCGCATCCTACTCCTTGGTCTCCTCACGAAAACCTCATCCTAACTCATTGGCGCCCTTGCGCCAATCATTGGACATTTCCGTCGCGTTACAACGCGTTGCGTTCTGTTTTGTTTGATTGTCGCCGCGGTGTTCGGGAGTTCGTTTTGTGTTGTCGCGCTGTTGTGTTGAACGGGAACCGCGCTTAATCAACAGGCAGCGTCTGAAACAACGAGGTTGCACGAATTGCGTCGTCGAATGTTGCGTGGCTTTCGTGTTGGACGAAAGACGAAATTAAATCATAAACAGCGTCTCTATCCAGCGCTGCCACAGGCAGAACAGTTCATCCTATACATGAACGAACGAGCCGACTTGTGGGCAGCGGCTCTGGTTCCCGACATGTTTACGGACCCTGTGATCGACAACCAGGAGGACTGGACGAGATGGTGCGCCCCACACCTCACAGCAGTCCTTCGACGGCCCCAGAACAATGATGCCAACAAACAGCTCGCGCCATGAGTGAACGGGCATGTGAGTGCACGGGCACGGGTGGACATCGTCGGACCATGATACACCTCGCTCCTCGCCCTTCTGCTGCTGCCACCTGCCAACGCGACGCTGAAGCTGCTTAACATCGAGCCAGTAGGCGTCTGATCACCGCTGAACTTCCTGCTTCCGAAGTCTTCCCGGACGACACCGAGCCCGACATCGAAGCGGAGGGGCCTGTGGACCTGACCGACGTGATGGATTGGCCTCGCTCTCTTTTGCTGCCGAATGGAATGTTCTCCGCAGCCGCCGGTGACGAGCTCCACCCTCGAAGCTTTGGCCGACGCTGAACATGCTAGTTGGAGCGTGGACGACAAGCCCCTGCATGCACATCAAACCCACTAAGCTCCGCGCCTCCTCGGCTGCTCGAGCGACCTCAGGCACCCGAACAACATCGACGGCATCGCGCACGGCCTCGCCTGTCCGAGGAGGTGGCCACACTTCTGCCAGCCACGCGGCGTCGTCTCCTCGTCGCTGCTGACTCGCCTCGGCCTCAGCGGCGAGATGCACGATGGCGAGAACGACATCGACCACGCCATCGCGAGGATGGTGGTCGCACGCAAGGCTTACAACTTCATCCGCATCAACAGCCCGACCTCCAGCCACGAGAACAGGGCCGACACCTACAACTTCAACAAGTGCGCAGTTGCAACCGTTCGTTGCGCGCTGAGGCCGTCCCCTTGCCTCTTCGGCGGCGCGGGACCGCAGCGGTGCTGAGAGGCAACGGACGTTCCGAGTGGGACGTTAGCTCCTCATCTTCTTCCTCCTCGTCCTTCTACTCCTCGTCCGCGTCCGCGTCCTCCTCCTCCCCCTCCTCCTCCTCCCCCTCCTCCTCCTCCCCCCCCTCCTCCTCGCCGTTCCTCCTCCTCGATCCTCCCTGCTCGTCATCCTCGTCCCCCTTCCTCCTCCTCATCCCCCCTCCTCCCGCCTCCTCCCTCCCTCCCTGCCTCTCCCTCCCGTAACACGCCTCCGCCACCCCCCCCCTCATCCGCCTCCTCCCCCCCATTCCTTTCCTCCTCACCCTCCCTCTCCACTTTCCACCCCTCGAGAGGCGGCTGGCAACACATCACGGGCGCTCTTTCCACCACCGCCCTCCCTCTTCCATCCCTCGCCCCCTCCCACGCCCCCCCCAATCTCCCAACGACTCCGCAGCACTGTCCGGCGGCGGCCCGGCAAGCTCATAGACCCCCCCATCATTTTTCTGACTGTGCCGGAATGGCCCCCAGCCCAGGGTGGCCTCAGCTTTTCCCGGGAGCCCTGGGTGGCGTTCAGGGCACCCATCACGAGGGGCCCCCAGGGGCTCCGAAATGGCGCGACGAGTCGGGGACACCTTGGGCCACGAGCAACCCCAGCAACCCCCGGGCATGCTTCCTCCAAGCCCCGAGCTGGCGAGCCTGCGAGTGCCAGCGGCTTTGGCTTTGTAGAAAGCTTGGCGGGCTGCTATGAGAGAGGCAAGAGAGGCCGAGAGGCGGGGGGAAGAGGTCAGACTTCTGGAAAATGTACGCCTCCCTCCTCGAACACACCACCCACCCTCCGCCCGCCTCCCTGGGCGGGACAAGCGCCTCCCTCTCCCCCTCCCGCCCCCCAGCCCCCTCGAGCACCCCTCCCTCCCTGTGCCCGTGCCCTCTGGGGGAGACGCGCCTGGACGGCAGTCCCTGCGCCCCTGGAGCCGCGCTGCTCGCGCCGAGTGGGGGGCGGTGTGTCGCGCCCTGGCGGGCGTCGGGAGGGCCGCGTCGCGAGGGCGGAGGGGGACAGAGGGCGGAGAGGAGGGGTGCAGAGAGAGGGAGGAGAAGGAGGGAGGCGAAGAGGGAGACCAAGAGGAAGGGCAGGAGAAGGAGAGGGGGAGGGGGGCCAGGGAGGAGGCGGCGGAGGAAGAGGATGAGGGCGGGGAAGAGGAGGAGGAGGAGGAGGAGGAGGAGGAAAGAAGAGGAGGAGCAGGAGGAGGAGGAGGAGGAGAAGGACAAGGAGGAGGAGGAGGAGGAGGAGCCCTTCTGACGGGGAGCGGAGAGCGATACGCGCGAGGCGCAGGCCAGAGAGCAGGAGAGAAGGCGGCGGAGGAGGGGCAGAAGCGGCGTTTCGCGCGGCTTCCAAGAGGACAGGGGCCCAGCACAACAGGGGGTTGGGAGCCCGAAAGCTTCGGCCCAGGTCTCGCAGCATGCCGATTCCCACCTCGGCAATTACATGCCCTGGGCTTGGCGGCGCCCCACCCTTGAATCGACTCTTGTTGTAGAATGGCGTTGATGGGCCGGCAGAGCATTCGGCCCCCGTTCGGTCGCAGGTCACAGGATACGATGGGCAATCCGAACCGAACGCGCCATTAGCAATTGATGGCATCTCGATCGCAGAGCTGCAGTGGATCACCCAGCCATGATCACGTGTTCGCAAACACTACGATGGCGACCACCCTCCCCGTTCAGTGAGGCGGTGCCGAGGTCATGCACTCCCTACGAGTACATACAGCTGCGGTTCAAGAAGGGCTATGACTGTGAAGCTCCTCCGCTTCCAGCGATCCCCCTGGAGACCAGCTTAGCTCGATCTGCGCCGCAAGCGGCTGGCCCTCTCCCATCGCACCCCTCCTCCCGACGCTAACGTTGGTGGCTCTTGGGCGCCTCATTGTCATCGTCCGCCTCGTCATCCCCCTCGTCTCTCCGCAATTACACGTTACGAATACTGGTGTTTTCTCTCCCCTGACTCTGTCCGGAAGATGTTCGGCCCTCTCCGCGCACGGCACGTTTGTTCTGAATTTCAAACATGTCTGTTTCTCATGTGTTTACAATCCGGTTGTTTTCGGTATTTCAAAATGGTTCCCGCTGCAGCGTTGGCCTCATTTGGGGATCGGCGCTTGGCTCCCGTCGTTCAGAATGGCGCTCAGTTCTCGCCCTGGCGCGTGCCACTTTTCTGGGTCCAGGTCCCGCTTCATCGTTGTGGCCCCTCTCATTCCCCGCTCCTCCGCCTTCCCCTGGCCCTCCTGTTCCGCTCGCTCCTTCCACTCCACCTTCTGCTGCTGCTGTTCGTCCTCGTCGTCCTCCTTTCTCATCCTCCTCCCGTTCCTCGTGCTCACCTTCCTGCTCCTCCGGCCCTGGCGGAAGATGGCCAGGCCAGCATAATCTCTGTTTCACATGTGGCTGCGCATCGCTCTGCAGGAGTGATCGCAGCACTCCCACCGCATGAGCGGAAGATTGCCCTGGGCAAGGCCGACGCGGACAGGTTGGCAAAGCACGCGCTGAGTTTTCACCCCAGCCTAGCCCCAGACGAGCTGGAGAGGCTGGATCAAGATTTTGTCATGCTGCGCAAGCTCGTGGCAATGTTTGCAGCAGTGCTTTCCTGTTTTCCTAAGCTCGAGTTTCGGCGGGAAAAGACGGGCCCCAGGATGCCTCCCCCGCGTGCCCTGAGCTGGCACGAATGGGTCATCCTCGACCCTGTCGATGAGAGCGACCAGGAAAGCGTGGCTCGATGCAGGAAGTGCTTTAAGGTGTCCTATGGCGACGAGAGGCCGATGCTCGGGTGCAATGGACTCCCCACGGCCCTGCGTCGTCTGCAAGGCGCGGAGAGCGAACGGGGCCACCTCTTGTGCTCTTCTCTGTGCCAGACCGCCGAGTGTGAGATGCTGGTTTTTTGCTTCAAGTGTGGGGCTTTCACCAGCCAGCGTTGTTTTCTTCTCGGCGAGCGGTGCAAAGGAAAGCTTGGACCGAGTGGTAGGGGAGCTCTCCACCGAATTCGGCAAGGCCTCCATCCTCACTACAGATCGGAGGAGAAGGTAGCTGCAGGTTCTGGCGTCACGTGTCGCGCCTCTGCCAAGTATGTTCTGCTTCCTGCAGCCACGACTGGTAGCCCCTCCGCTCCCTCGGGCGTGCGTCTCCTGCCTTCGCTGGAGGCACTGGCGGCCCGAGTAAGAGAGCGGGAGGAGAATGCAGCTCGGGCTTTGGAGGAGCATGGAATGCTGCCTCGGCCTCCGACCCGCGGCAGTTCCGCGGGTTAAGTCTAAGTGGCTAGGGGAGAGACGCTCATCTCCTGCGTTGCCACACCCGTCAGACTGCCGTGCGGCGCTGGCTGGTAATGCTCTGTTCTGCCTCGTGGGCCCCCGAGGGAAACCTTCCTGCTCCTCCGCCGCCTCCTCCTCCAATGAATACGCAGCTCTCCTCTCCCGATGGCGTACAACCCGATGGCTCATATTTGCAGTGCCAGGTCCGCTATGACAAGCGCCGGCGGATAGAGGAAACCAGCGCAGGGATGGGGGGGGGACGTGTCAGATATGTCTGGAGACAGACACAATTGATCGTCAACTCCCAGGAAAAATTATGAAATAATGGGACTCTTTGGGGGGGGAAGACAAAAACCCAGAAGGTATGGGAAAATCTGGGATTTATTGGTGTGTCCCAGGGCCCCTTCAGATGTGGCGCGAGCGCACTTCGCTTGTCGTCCTCGCGCGGGGAGGCGGCGCCTCGGCCAGCCGACCTGTCAAGCGTCCTGGGGCCTGCAGAGAAAGGCACCAACGCGGGCCGTCGCGGGCGGCAGTCGAGGCGCTTGGCATCGCTCGGACGTGTGCCTTGTTCCCTCGGCGAGGGCCATCGAGAAGCATCCTTGATCGTTTGGCGAAAAAGCCACGCACGAAACCGAAAAAAACACAGGGAATGTACGTCCGAGCGATGGCCAGGGCGCGTCGGGCAGCAGTGAGGCCCTTGGTGCGCTACCGATCTCAACCACTTTTCGCCGGCGGCGCGTCTCGGACTCCAGGTCCTCCTCTGGGCCAGGAGGCCGCGGTGTCCCCTGCGCGCGTGCCGTGCCGCGCGCGAGCCAGGCAGCAGGAGGTCAAGAGTACGGGGGAGGAGGAGGAGGAGGAGGAGGAGGAGGAGGAGGAGGAGGAGGAGGAGGAGGAGGAGGAGGAGGCGGAGGGAGAGGAGGAGGAGGAGGGGGAGGAGGAGGAGGTGAAAAAACCCGGCTGCTCACCCACCCGGGCGCGCACGGAGCGCCTCCGGCTTCCAGCCTCGTGCGCGTCTCCACGGCGCCGGTGAGGCGCCGCCGGCCACGGCGCTCCAGGCAGTCGTGCTCACCAGGGTGCGGTTTCTGCGGGAGGGCCGCCCGGGTGCGGCTTCTGCGGGGAGGGCCTCCTCGGGGAAAGAGAGCAGCGAAGGCTCAGAAGGGCCCCCTTGGGTCTCGAGAGGGGCCCAGGGTTCCCCTTGGTCGTTCCTCGGGCCTTCCCCTGGCGAAACTCGTGAATCTGGGCACCACTGGGGCCCGGGAGGACCCGGGAGGAGCTTCGCTCGCACAGCACAGCACTTGACAATCTCTCCTCCTCCTCCTCCTCCTCCTCCTCCTCCTCCTCCTCCCCTCCTCCTTCCTCCTCTTCTCCTCCTCCTCCTCCCCTCCTCCTCCTCCTCCTCCTCCTCCTCCTCCTCCTCCTCCTCCTCCTCCTCCTCAAGAACCTGTGACCTGCATGATGTGATGTCTCGTGGCCACAGTCTTCGACGGCACGGCAGGCTCGCGCGCCGCGCCGGCGTGCGGCGACGCCGGTGCTTCGGCCGCTCGAGGCCGAAGGTCGCGGGTTCCGCTCGGCTGCCTGCAGACGGGCCACGTCCGACCTATGCTCGCTCGGCGGTAGCCAGAGATCCAACGCATTGAAAAAATCCAGACGGAGGTTTTTCACAGTTTTGGGCCTCTAGGGGCCCTCGCCAGGCCCCAGGACCGTCAGAGAACGACTCGGGACGAAAAGCCGGTCCCGGGGAAAGGGTCGAGACTGCCGGGGACCCCGCGTTGAAAAAGTCATGACGTCGGATCTTTGGCTATCGGACAGTTCGGCCACATGTAGGATGGCGGAGATCGGTCGGCGCTGAAGGGCGGCCGGCGCCCACGTCGACTCGCTGTAGGATGGCGGAGATCGGTTGGTGCTGAAGGGCCCACGCGGGTGCGGAGGAGGCCGGCGCCCACGCCGACTCGCTGTCGGATGGCGGAGATCGGTCGGCGCTGAAGGACCCACGCGGGTGCAGAGGAGGCCGGCGCCCGCGTCGACACGACAGTATAGCCAACCGCAGGCCAGGGACCAGAGGAGCACCCCGAAGCATCACCCCCGGACGCCCGCGTACCTCTGCGATTCGCATCGAGAGGGACGTCGAGTTGCGTGGAGATCTGCGGTCGCACTCCCCGAGGATCCTGAGATCCTGGCACTGTAGTTTTCCGCGACAGGCGTTTTCGCCTGGTTTCGAGCTCTTCCGGGACCCTCACCTATCGATCCGGCTCGAAAATTACGCAGAAAGATGGGGTTTGGGGCTCCGGGCGTGATATCTGCGATGCTGCATGTGTTTCCAGTGTCAGATCGCGAAGACACGCGAACAGCCAAACTCGGCGGCGAGCCAGGGGGGAAGTGAGAAGGGGTGGGTCTTCTCAGAAGGTTCGGAAGTCCCCTGGCCTTCCAGAAGACACGAACCTTTCAGAAGGCGCCAGGGCTTCTGCTCTGTCCCGCCGCCTTCTGAGAAGGCCTTCTCCTTCTCACTTCCCCCCCGGACGCGCCGCCTAGTTTGGCATCGGGTCATAACTCGGGTCTCCGGCGGTCGTTCGGAACGCCTTCGGCGAGGCGCAGCTGCTGGCAAGCATCCCGAGGCTGGAAAACCGCCGAGAACCGACGAAAGCGTCCGAAAAACTCGAACCCCGAAACTCCCAAGGAATGAGGAACCCCGGCTCAGAACCGCCGAATTGCTACGACAAGTTCGGCATATTTGATTTTCAATCCGTTCCATTGCAACTTCGGCTCTATCATCTTGCAGCGCGGAGAGCGCTTAGAACCGAGGCCACATCCCATCATAGCAGAGTGGTGGGCCGCGCATAACAGCAAACATCGTCCACGTCTTGAGTCAGTTACTGCACCTCATTCCCCTCGCTCGCCGACGCGCTCCCTCCCCTCGCACTCCGCAGCCACCGCCCGCCGCCGCACCACCACATCCGCAGACCGCAAGGGGCGCACCTCAGACGTCACCCCAGCGGCGCCGCCACGGGCCACAAAACGCGGAGGAAGAGGAGGAGGAGGAGGAGGAAGAGGAGGAGGATGAGGAGGAGGAGGAGGCGGAGGAGGAGGGGAGGCGGAGGCGGAGGAGGAGGAGGAGGATGAAAAGGAGGAGGCGGAGGCGGAGGAGGAGGAGGAAAAGGGGGAGGATGAAAAGGAGGAGAGGCGGAGGAGGAGGAGGAGGAGGAGGAGGAGGAGGATGGGAGGAGGTGGAGAGAGGAGGAGGAGGGAGGAGGAGGAGAGGGGGCGGCAAGGAGGGGGGTGATGACTGGGGGGGGGGGGGGATATCATGGCGGGGGCCAGGATATTTCCCCAGGTTTCATGGCGCCTCTTCTTATTTCATTACGTCCCTGGCCCCCCCGCCGGGCCGCGCACATGCCGCCGGTCATGATTTGCACCCCCCCCTCTTGGACACCCCCCTCTTGGCCGCTCCCGAGGAGGGTGCAGAAATAGCTTTAAAAAAACAGTCTGGGAAAGCTGTTTCGAACTATGCTTGACCCTTTTGTGGGAAGTGCTTGACCCTTTTGTGGGAAGTGCTTGAGGAAGATCGGGGGCGGCAAAGAGGGGGTGATGACTAACTAGGGGGGGGGGATACCATGGCGGGGGCCATGATATTTCCCCAGGTTTCATGGCGCCTCGTCTTATCTCATTGCGTCCCTGGCCCCCCCGCTGGGCCGCGCACATGCCGCCGGTCATGATTTGCACCCCCCCTCTTGGACACCCCCCTCTTGGCCGCTCCCGAGAAGATGCAGAAATAGCTTTACAAAAAACAGTCTGGGGAAGACGTTTCGAACTATGCTTGACCCTTTTGTGGGAAGTGCTTGACTATGTATCGAATGGCCTCCGGCCAGTGCCACCGATCCGAGGCGCTCCAAATGCTGGTGGCTAACACGACGACGACGACGACGACGACGACGACGACGACGACGACGGCGACGACGACGATGGCGACCTCGACGCCAACAACGGACGACTTACGACTAACGGGAGGAGGGAGGTGGGAGGCGGGAGGCGGGAGGCGGGAGGCGGGAGGCGGGAGGCGGGGGAGGGAGGGGAGGAGTGGGGAGGGAGGAGGGAGGAGGGAGGACGGGGAGGATGGGGAGGAGGCGGAGGAGGAGGAGGAGGAGGAGGAGGACATTTTTAACTATGTTTGACTCTTTTGGGGATAGTGTTTGACCATGTTTACCTGTAGTCCAAGACCCGCCTGCAGGAGGACATGCGCAACCTAGCCCTTGGGGCCACCTCGGGCTCCCCGTGGAGCCTCTCCGGCGCATCCCGGGAATCTCCCGGGGACCCCCCCAATCGGGCGTGCGGCAGTGGGGGGGTGGCCCACATGGGGGGTGGCGAAAAGGGCCCCTTTGAGGGCCCCTCTCTTCACCCCCGACTTGGGCCACCCCCCACTACCAGGATTTCATGGCCCCCGCCCTCGGGTTCCACGCCTCCGCCAGCCCCCCACTCGTGCGCGCGCCATGCCTCGGGGTCCACGCGGCGCCCCCGATCCCCCTCCCCTCTTGGGCGCACCCGATCCCGGGGGGGGGGGGGCCCGCCGGCTCCCACGAAGTGCAACTCCGCTTTCTCGGCGTGCGTTTCCCCTCGGGTTGCGCGCCGTGCGCCAGCAGCTGCGGACCCGTGCGCCTCGGCGGGAGCCCAGGCCTCGCACCGAGGGGAGGCTGGCCGTACGATGCTCGCAGACAGATCGCGGCCCGGCCCTTTTCGTGCCCCGCCCTCCCCTCCTCCAGAGCAGCCGCGCTCGAAGGCTTCCAGGAGCATGCCTGCAGCGACCTCTGGAGGCGCCCAGCGCACTGGCACTGCGCGGCCCCGCCCGCCCGCGGCGACCAGGCTTCCCCCCCCTGGCAGAAGAGCCCTGTTCGTTGGCTCTCCCCCCGTGTCCGAGCAGATGCCCCGGCAGAAGAGCCCCGCTCGTTGGGGACCCCGCTGCCGCGGAGGTGTCCGCGGCGACCCAGCGGCGCTGCCCTTGAGGGGGCGGGCGGACGCGTTCGTCCGCGATTGCCGTGCTTACCGCCTAGGCCTCCTAGATGGTGTCCGAGTACATGGGGTCGGAGTCTCGCGCCGCATCGCCGATGCATCCACGATGCGGCTCGATGTGGAGCCCGTGTTTCCCCACGCCGACGTCGCCGATGCATTGGCGATGCGGCGCGATCCTTCGACCCCATCTGCTCGGACCCCATCCAGGAGGCCTCTGTTACAGTCAACCCGCTTAGCAAGGCTGAGCAAGTTTCCAGGGTTGCCCTCGCATCCTCTCCCTTCGGCCCATCCCTGGCCGCCCTCGCTGGCCGCGCCCCGCTCGCAAAGTGTCGGTCGGCACGGCCTTCCAAGGCCTCTGCATCCTCCTCGTACGTCCTTCTCGTGCGGACTGGCTGCACGCGATGTCCACTGCCCTGCGGAGGCAGCCGCGCCGCCGCGGCGGCGGGAGGCGGCCCCGAAGGCCTGGCCACGCAAGCAGCCACGGGGGCCCCTTGTGTGGGGCTCGGGCGGGGCTCCCGTCCTGTCGCGGCGGCGCCGCGGCGGTCGGGGTGGCCGAGCGTACCGCTGGAGGTCCTCAGCGCCCCGGCTGCCGCGGCGGTGCTTCCTCGCGCGTGCGGTCGGGCTCGCCCACCGCCCCGGGCGGCGGGGCGCGGCGGGGGGGGCCCTGGGCGTCCAGAGCGGCGCCCAGCGGCCCCCGCGTGTGACAGTGGCGGGCTGCTTGTTATCGTTGGAAAAACTCCTCCTCCTCCTCCTCCTCCTCCTCCTCCTCCTCTCTCCTCTCCTCCTCCTCATCCTCATCCTCATCCTCATCCTCATCCTCATCCTCATCCTCCTCATCATCATCATCATCATCATCATCATCATCATCATCATCATCATCATCATCATCATCATCATCATCATCATCATCAGTCGGGTCGGGGAACTCGTCGGTGGCCGGGGCTCGCCGTGGCCAGGAGGGCCCGCCCTCGTCTCTCGCGATGCGTTCCTGATGGCGTGGTGCCCAGAGGATCGAAGACCAAAAAAAACATACCCCTCGGTCGTTGAAAGTAGGTATTTTTGGATTCCCAGATTCCAGTCTACTTTCAGCGCCTTCCTACTTCAAGAGTCGAGTGGTTTTCCCTCTTCCTTCCTCTTCAGGAGGCGTGCGGAAACCCAATCTATTTCCAACGCCTTCCTACTTCATGTTTCTACCTACTTCTTCCGACCGATGGGTAAACATAAACTTCCGGCGCTCCGCGCGGAATTCTTGGATCCGCGCTGGGCCTCCCCAGCAGCGCAGCAGGCGCCGCCCCTTGGCGCGCTCCCGCGCGCCAGGGAGGGGGTCCAGCGCAGATCCAAGAAATCCGCGTGGACCGTCAAAAGTTTCTGTTTGTGCCGTTGTTTCTTTTTCTTTGATGGTGGCACGATGCCTGTGATGCCCAGAGGAGGTCCTCGGATCGGTTTACGTGGACTGCCATTCGAGGAAGACGGATCTTGGATGCGCTCCATGAGACGTGGCTGAGCAGGCTAGTCTCGTGCGCTCCGCTTCTGATCAGATCCGAGGAGAAGAAGCAGCAGCTGCGGATCAAGTCGATCGCCAGGCAGCAGGGCAAGCGCGGCAAGGAGGTTGAGGCAGTCATCTCCAGGCAGATGGAGCAGATCGACAACCAGACCAGGCGGTGCCTCTACGAGGTGAAGTGGAAGGCGGCCCCTCTCCGCGCCCGATTCGGGGCGCACGCCCATCCCATCTCGCGCTCTGTCCGTCACGTCGACCGCGTCGAGGCGCGCGCCAGTAGGGCGCGTGAGTAACCCCATCGCGCCTCCCATCCTCCCCCTCCTCTCCCCCCCCATGATATTCCTCCTCCCTCCCCTTCCACCTCCCTGAGATAGATGTTTTCTCAAGCAGAGAGCTGCCCTGTTCAGGTGGGCCCACCGCCGGCGTCAGGCTTACAGTTGTTATTGGTCGCACTCTGCCACCTCTACAGCTACCCAATCTGAATACGACTTTCCTTTATCCTGATGCTTTACAGTGCTGGCGCCGGCTTGTTCCGAGCATCACCTTCCCTGGGAAGATGCAGCTGGTGTGTCATACGATTGTTGTTGCGATTGGAGCGCCCTCGGTGCTTCCGAGCGTTCCCGTTGCAGCGCTGGCCACATTGCTTGATCCGCATTGTGTCCCCATCGTTCAGATTGACGCTGACGCCCCAGCGCGGGCCACACTTCTGGCTTGAGTTCCCTACTCTCTCCTCGTCGCTGTCGCCCCCCTCCCCCTCCTCCTCCTCCTCCTCCTCCTCCTCCTCCTCCTCCTCCTCCTCCTCCTCCTCCTCCTCCTCCTCCTCCTCCTCCTCCTCCTCTTCATACTCCTGTGATGAGCAGCTTCCCTCATCTGCTTCCCTTGGCCCGCATTATTAAGTCAAGCGGATCGGGCAGGCAGGGTCGGTGTGTCCGTATGGCAAATCATGGGTGTCGGTGGGGCTGCATAGGGCCCAGGGAGAACATCGGCCCCCATTCACGCCGCCCGCGCTTTCGTGCACCTCTGCATGCGCGTGTGGCGACATCCGCGTTGTGTAGATTACACGCAGCGCCCGTCGCACCCAGGCCTTCTGAAATTGCACACTGTACAAGGGGGGCAGCATTTGACCGCCCCACCTTGTTTTCAAAAACACTGGCGGAATTTGCCATGCACGCGCATGGATTGCAAGGCTTGCGCGGCTGAACCACCTGGCCGATGCCGATTACGGAGTTCAGGAGGGGGAGGGCAAAATGGGCCAGCCTGGGCGTTTGCAAAATGAAGCTCCATAGCGGCGAAGCCTGGCCGACCGACCGGAGAATGCCGCGTTGGGACACGAAATTCGTTTCTTGGGGGGGGGGGGGCAGGCGTTGGTAACCCCCAGGGGCCCAAGGGTTAGGAGGTCGAGGATATGGAGGACTTGCGAGCCGCGACCTGCAGCCGCTTGGGCGCTTTGCCTCGCCACCGCCCGCCCGTGCCAAGGCCGGCATGGGGCACGGAGCTGCGAGGGTGCTGTGGCACGGAGCGTGCCGTCGGCTAGCCGAGGTAGATTTGTGCGCCACGAGTGCTTACAGGCTGGTCTTCAGTCCCGTTTCCGTTGCCACGTGATAGCAGCTCCGTGCCGTGGCTGTTCGAAGCCACTTCGGCGTAACAGTGACCACTTCTAGGCAGCCGCGGTCGTGGTGGTGCGGCGCGCGGGTCAGCCGTCCGTCGTGGACCTGGCTGGTTTGGTTGGTGCCGCGCCGTGGTCAGTCTGGAGCGCGGCGACACCGAATGTCGTGCACCAGCCAGCGCGCAGCTGTCCGCTTGCAGCACTGTGACCGCGGGGTGCCTGGGCACTGTACGGTCTTGCGCAGGGGCGCAGTGAGGACAGGAGCCGAGGCTTGTCCACCCTCAGGTCCTCCCCCCTTGGGTGCGCATCTGTGCGGCGGCGGCGCGCCGAGATGGCGTGCCCCTCTGAGAAGTGGAAGCCGAATCTCGCCCAGATGCCGCATAGAAGCCCTGCCAGGGTTCGCGGGCTGCGGGCCGAAGCGGGCACGACCCGAAGCTTGCAGCTGTAGTCAGAGCGCCCCAGGGCCAGCCTGGAGCGTCCACGTGGCTCCTCATCTGGGGAGCCCACCGACATGCACGATCACCCTACTCCAGCTCTTGCTTCCTCATCATGACCCTGTTCCTCCCCACCCGAGGCGCATCACACGATGGGGTCGCTCGGGGGATCCAGGTCCCCAGGACACCCGACTTGGCGGATACGGAAGATGCCGCTGCAATGGCAAGCGCTGGGCGGGCGGCGGGAGGGGAAGGATGTCAGAGATGGCGCCAGCGAGCGTCGCTTGGCCTCCGCCCCCTGCCTCTCCTTCCCCCCTTCGGGGGACGCCAGTGGTCCGCGCGCACCGACGCCGGATCCACCCTCGGATCCTGCCCAGGACCGGTGCACGTGTGCGCCGCTGGCGCCCTGGCGACGGCCCGCTCGGAGCCAGGCCTGGGAGCCCTCGGGGGGCCCCGCACGCTGCGGGGACCACAGCGTGCGGAGGGGAGGAGGAGGAGGAGGAGGAGGAGGAGGAGGAGGAGGAGGAGGAGGACGAGGGGGGGAGGAGGGGGAGGGAGGGAGGGAGGGAGGGAGGGAGGGAGGGAGGGAGGGAGGGAGGGAGGGAGGGAGGGATGGAGGGAGGGAGGGAGGGGAGGGAGGGAGGGGGGGGAGGGAGGGAGGGAGTGAGGGAGGGAGGGAGGGAGGAGGAGGGAGGAGGAGGAGGAGGAGGAGAGGAGGAGGAGGAGGAGGAGGAGGAGGAGCGGCCGCACGGTTTGGGCACTCGGGTCGTTCTCCGAGGACGCCTCGGGCGACCGGGGCCTCTCGAGGGCCCCAGAGCAGAGGCAGCGCGCCGGGGAGAGCGGCCAGCATTCCGGCAGCGGTGGCCGGCCAGGCGAGCCGACGCAGGAGGGGCCCGAGCGGTGCGCCCAGGAGGAGGAGGAGGAGGAGGAGGAGGAGGGGGAGGAGGAGGAGGAGGAGGAGCACGCCAGCCGTTTCGCAGGACGGCGCGCGGGGCATGGCCGGCACCCCCTCGCGCACCGACCCCTTCGGAGGCTGGCTGGAGCGCTGGCCCGGCGGCAGCGCTGAGCGGTCCCAGCGCGGAATGTCGGACACCCGGCGGGAGGGTCGCAGTGAACCACGGCGGGTGGGCTGGCTGCAGCAGGGGCTTGGTGGCCCACGTGGCTGACTCCCCTGAGAGTCCGCGGACGGTCAGGATGACGGTCGTCCGTCGTCGTCGTCAGAGGCTGGGCAGCCGACAGTCGGTCGTTGGCGGTGGTTCCGGCGGTCGGCGCAGTAAGGCGCTGGATCAAGTCACGGTCACGGTCACGGTCACGGTCACGGTCACGGTCACGGTCACGGTCACGGTCACGGTCACGGTCACGGTCACGGTCCCGGACCCGGACCCGGACCCGGACCCGGACCCGGGACCGGACCCGGACCCGGACCCGGTCCCGGTCCCGGTCACGATCACGGTCACGGTCACGGTCACGGTCACGGTCACGGTCACGGTCACGGTCACGGTCACGGTCACGGTCACGGTCACGGTCACGGTCACGGTCCGGTCACGGTCACGGTCACGGTCACGGTCACGGTCACGATCACGGTCACGGTCACGGTCACGGTCACGGTCACGGTCACGGTCACGGTCACGGTCACGGTCACGGTCACGGTCACGGTCACGGTCACGGTCACGGTCACGGTCACGGTCACGGTCACGGTCACGGTCACGGTCACGGTCGCGGTCACGGTCACGGTCACGGTCACGGCCACGGTCACGGTCACGGTCACGGTCACGGTCACGGTCACGGTCACGGCCACGGTCACGGTCACGGCCACGGCCACGGCCACGGTCACGGTCACGGCCACGGTCACGGCCACGGGCATGGGTTTTGCCCGTGTAATGGTGACGTCATCGGCGACAAAGTCGCTGGCAGCATCGGTCATGGTCTGGACCCAAAGCGTGGCGTCGCACAACGGCGCGGAACACAACACCGCACCGCACAGCATGTCATGGCATGGCGCCTGACTCCTCGGAGGGTAAGTGGATCGTCGTGGAGAGGTCTGGGCCCGTCTGGAGCCGCGGCTCCATGTCCAGCTCCTTAGGCTCCCCGAAAAGCCCCTCACAAGAAGGGCTGTCGGATAGAACCCGCTGGCTCTGCTTTCAACATCGCTTGTTCGAAGCTGAAACAGGGTTCCTGCTTGATACTGCTACAGAACAACGACGACGCCCCCAAAGGGGGGGGGGCCGCCAAAGCCCCAACAATTCAGCGAATCGACTCCGGATGTGCTATCACGACCGATGTTCTTTTCGGAGGGCTTATCTTTAGACCGTGGGCATTACTGGAAGGACCGAACACGCTGGCGCTGCCGCGGGAGTTCGATGTGGAACAATTGGAAGCGCGGAAGCGGGGCCAGCCCTGCAGCGGGAGCAACATTTTGAACAATCGAAAACAATCGGAGTGGAATAACACATAAAGCATATCAACTTTTCAAATCCTGCGTGAAACAACAATACGCGGACAGGGCGGGAGACTCTCTGCACAGACTAGGGGGAGAGAGGGAAGTAGTATCCATATTGTGGAATTGTGTAACGGGAGGAGCAGAGAGGGGAGGGCGAGGGCGGGGGGACTGGAGGAAAAACGGGGGGGGCATGGAGGGCAGGAGAGGCAGGAATGGGCGGAGGGAGAGGGGAGAGGAAGGGATTCGGAACAACATATCCACGGATAGCCGTCCATGTCCCGCGCGCCCGACCCCAACCCCCCGTTAGGGTCCGCCCGCCCGACCCGACCCGACCCGCTCGTTAGGGTTCACGCGTGTCGAGTGCACACGCACCATACTTGAATGCCCCGCCCGCGCGACCCGACCCGCCCGTTAGGGCCCGCCCGACCCGACCCGACCCGCCCGTTCGGGTCCGCCCGCCCGACCGGACCCGACCAGCCCGTTAGGGTTCACGCGTGTCAAGTGTACACGCACCATACTTTAATGCCCCGCCCGCCCGACCCGACCCGCCCGTTAGGGTCCGCCCGACCCGACCCGACCTGCCCGTTAGGGTCCGCCCGCACGACGCGACCCGACCCGCCCGTTAGGGCTCGCGCGTGTCAAGTGTACACGCGCCATACTTTAATGCCCCGCCCGCCCGA